>JAUZSZ010035325.1:0-13036 GCA_034780575.1 Labeobarbus marequensis
CCTAGTGGTCAGGAGATATGAAAAATGGCTATTTTTGCTTATAACTTCTGAATGGTTTGGCCAAAAATCACAAAACTGGTCTCTTTAGATTCAGTTGATCATGCTGAGTCGAATCATATCCAATTTTGGGCATCAGCCATTTTGAATTTTGTCATAAAATGCTATATTTTACAAACACATTGTCATATCGTTATGCAACTCTGTATATGTCTTCGGCAACATGCCCTGAACCGGTACTCAAAAAGTCTGGGGGCAGCGCCACCCTGTGGTCAAAAGTTATAATGAAATTTATAAAAATGCTTATAACTTTTGCTTACATTAGCTTATTGGTATGAGATGTTGATAGATTCATTGGATCATGCTGAGAACTTTGATACCAATTGTGGAATTCTGCACATTTTGAAATTTGTACATTTTACCAAATGTACGAATTTGCTGGAAAGATGCCAAACTGCATCTGAGGCTGTATCTCTGCAAAGCTTTGACATATTGACACCAAACTTTGTATGTTCCACTGTCACCATACACTGACTAGGCCACATAATTATGGTAACAGTGCCACCTATTGGTCAAGAGTAGTAAACCATTCATTAACCATAAATTATGAAATTTCCAAAAATGCTAATAATTTTTGATTGCATTAGCCTATTATAATGAAACTGGTCTCAAAATATTCCTTGGGTCATACCGACAACATGGATACCAATTATGCCATTGTGGGCCAAACTTTCTGTCTGCCATTTTGATTTATGTTGAAAACCTACTTTTTCCAACTCCTCCTCAACTGTTGGTCTGATTTTCACCAAAATCGAGTCAGATCATCTTCAGACTGTGCTCACAAAAAGTTATGGATTTCGTGTCGATAGACAAAACTGTTTTCATACAGCGCCACAACAAATTTTAGGCATGGTGCCAAAATGCCTCTGAGGCTGTATCTATGCAAAGCTTTGACATATTGACAACAAACTTTGTGTGTGCCGTTGTCACCTCACACAGAACACACCAAAATGATTTGATAAGCCATTTAATCATATTACTAGTGGTTATATTATGATTTTTCAGCCATTTAAATTACAATCATCCTAAAATTGCTTGTATTACTCGTTGCATTTAGTCTGATGCTCCATGCCATGCTTAGCTCCTCATTTTGCCTTTGGAGTGCTTGGCCCCGTGATTGCTGTTTGCAGCTATATTTTTCTATTGTTGTTATTTACATTTTTTTTTTTTTACTTTTTTGTGTATCCCAGTACCAATTTCTCTGGACCCCAGTTTGAAAACATCTGATCTAGTATTAACTTGTTGCTTTTTATAGAAAAACACAATTGCCAGCCTTCAATATTCCAGTTTTCTTGCCCTGGTTATTTTAGGTGTTGGACGATATTGGACTCTGGCTAATAATGCACAACCGACGGGCTCTGTGGAGGTAGAGATGAGTTCCTATGTGTTGCTGGCACTGCTCTCAGGACCCTCATTGCCTGGATTTGGACTGAACTACTCTGCTGGCATAGTGCACTGGCTAAGCAAGCAGCAGAATGCTTATGGAGGCTTCTCCTCTACACAGGTAATGTTATTTATCTCATGCAGCTTTCTTTAGACCCCTGTCTGTCTTTATAATGTATTTTATCATTATTGACTGTAAATGGTGTCACTTTTTCTCTCTCTCTCTCTCTCTCTCTCTCTCTGTGAACAGGATACTGTAGTAGCACTCCAGGCCCTCGCTAAGTACAGTGCTGCCACCTACAATCCAGAAGGATCCATTACCGTAACCGTGACCTCCCCCTCAGGCCAGTGGAACCAGTTCACTGTGAACCGGAACAACCGGCTGCTTTACCACGAGAAACAGCTGCAAGAAGCTACTGGCACATACAAGCTCAGGGCAGAAGGCAAAGGCTGTGTGTTTGTGCAGGTCTGTGCACTGTCTCCTTTGATGCACATATTGAGAAATCCAAGGAATAGTTCAACTAGAAATTAAAGTTTTCATCATTTACTCATCCTTATGTCATTCCAAACCTGTATGACTTACTTTCTTCAATGGATCACAGAAGGAGGTCATAAGGATTTGGAACTACATAAGGATGAGTATACTGCGTGATGATTATTTAAGTGTATAAAAGTGATATAAATCACCTTGTTTTGACATCATTCTGTGTTTTTTGTCTCTCAGTTTGCCTTGCACTACAATATCCCACCTCCTCCAGACTCTTTGGCCTTCAAAATCAATGCAAATACTGGGGTTTGCAACAACAGCACAAGGAACCCAGCTTTTACACTAAACACCACTGTAAGGTGAGCCACATCTGTTTAAAAAACAAAACAAAACCATCAGACAGCTATTATGTATATAATACTTTCAACATGTGATTTTTGCTAATTTAATTTGTTATAATTAATTGTGATAATGTTATAATTAATTAATCATTCATTTAAATGCCATTATTTAAAGGGAAAGTTAGAATTAAAAATTTATTGAAAAATTGAAAATAAAAAAATATATAATTTAGTCACTATCATGTCCTTGCAAACCTGTATGGCTTTGTCTCTCCTGTGAAACAAAAAAGATATATTTTAGAGAATGATTTCTGAAAAATCATGTGACACTGAAGACTGGAGTAATGGCAGCTGAAAAATCAGCCTTGCCATCGCAGGAATAAAATATGTAAAAAAAATAAAATAAAATAAAATTCAATTATAAAAGTTACTTCAACTTGTAATATTCATTACTGATTTTCCTGTGTTTTTGTTTTTTGTTTTTATTAAATTCTTGGTGAGCATAAGAGACGACTTTGATCCCCAAACTTTGAATGGTAATGTCTATAAAAATAAAAATTGAGAAGTCCTGCTGACAGTAACAAATTCCACTTGCATATATATTGCTCAATGAATTAGTAACTTAACATATCCATTTGACTCTATCCACCTTATTCTTCACGTAAAAATGTGCGTGGCCATTTGTAAATTTTATTGGTCTTGCTTCTGGTCTCATTTGCTTCCAGCAATTTTTAGCTGTACAAAACCGCTCATTTTGCTGCTTGATACTGCAAATTGGTGTGTCTTACCATATTATTGTAGTTTATTATCTTAATTATGAACACACTAGTTTGTAATGCAAACAGTTTTACCATTTACTGTACCTTGCTATTTTTCTCGCCATTTTCCTACAGTGGCTAATGAACCGGAAGTCTCGCCCATTGGCCTACTTTCATGTTTGAGAATAAGGTGGATAAAGAAAGAATGAATAAAGTTTATGGCCTAATAGACTCTTTGCTGTCTGTCAGAATATATACAGAACAAGGTGTGGTTGTGAACCTGTTTGTGATTGTTGGAGCGATTGTGTGACAGGTATGAGGGCACACGAGCAGAGACCAACATGGTGATCATTAACGTCAAACTGCTGTCTGGGTTTAAGCCAGATGAGACGTCTCTGCAGGCTGTGAGTGACACTTGAAGGGCCCTGGTCCTCTTTTGATCTCAAGTTGTGTAGCCAGCTTTTGATTCGTTCTCATTCGCTCCTGTGTCTCCACAGCTGAGGGAAGACCCCACCATCAAACGTCTGGATCTGGATGAGGATCATATCATTTTCTATTTGGATAGTGTAAATGTTTTATTCAAATACCCTGAGGAGTTCAAAACATTTTTGGATGGGTCACTGATATTCTGACAATAAAAAGGATAATCTGAGCCTGTTTACTTAAATAAATAGCTCACCAAAAATGAAAATTGACTGAAAATGTACTCACTCTTAGGTCAACCAAGATGTAGATGTTTGTTTCTTAATTGGAACAGATTTGGAGAAATTTATCACTACATAATTTGCTCACCAATGGGTCCTCTGCAGTGAATGGGTGCCGTTAGAATGTCTGATTAAAAACATCACAATCCACAAGTAATCCACACAACTCCAGTCCATCAGTTAACATTTAGTGAAGTGAAAAGTTGCGTGTTTGTAAGAAACAAATCCATCAAGGAATTCTATCTTAATATTGTTGCTTCTGGCCAAAATGTGTCCATAATCCACATAACAATAACATTTCCTCCAGTGAAAACATCCAGCCCCTGTTGTCCTCTCACATAAAACCCCATCGATGTATATGTTTAGAACTGCTTTCACTTTAAAACAGTTCTTGATCTGTGCATATTTCTCTCTTGATGTGTGGATTACTTGTGGATTATTGTGATGTTTGGACTCTCATTCTGACAGCACTCTTTCACTGCATTGGTAAGTAATGTAATGTTAAATTTCTCCAAAACTGTTCCTATGACGAAACAAACTCATCTACATCTTGGATAGCACAAGTGAGAGTAAATTAAGCAAATTTTCATTTTTGGGTGAATTATTCCTTTAACACATTTTTATATGTCCATATCCCATAGAAAATACATTTCTCCATAATCATAATTTAATAACTCTCTCTTCCATTCCAGTTGAAAAAGAACGAGGAGAAGTCCATCAGCCTGCAGCTCGTGCAGGAAGTACCGGTGCAGAATCTGAAACCTGCTGTAGTGATCGTCTATGACTACTACAAGATCAGTACGTGTTTATTGTATCCGAAATACAATATAATGTTTTTATTATAAACTCAATAAATAAATCATAAACAAACAAAAAATTTGGAAAATATTTCTCCGTTTTAATGTTTGTTACATTTTTTTTTGTAAATCTTAGTGACATCGTGATATAAGCATTGTGTAATTGTACTTTACAAGCCTGTGTTTAATCTTACCATGATGCATTTTCACTTTATTTTGAGATAAGCTCAACAATGTAGTGCACAAAAAACTAGGGTGTGTTTCTATTCCTCCAGGTGAATTATCTGTGATTGACTACACCTCTCCATGTGCATAAACGCTACTGTAAGTACAGTAAATTTGATCTAAAACTCCATTAGTATATTTTAATAATTGCACTCTTAAATTTTAATTACCAAATCCATAAAGACATTTACATGTTATTAAAAAACAGATATATTTCACATGCTCATATTAGACAATCAGCATATTAGAATGATGTGTAAAGAACAGATATGAATGTAATGTTATGATATAAATACAGTATATTGCTTGGTAAAAGGTTGATTTTTCTATTGTTTTCAGGTGATGATCTGACGTGCTAACTGTACACTGAAATATATGGCGAGGCAAATGAAATACGGACACTTTTTCTGTTCTTCTATCACTTTCTTATAACAAAATCTTGTTTTTCTTGAATAAAAAATAATGTATTCTGCATTATGCATTTTTAGTAGCTATTAAACAATTTGCCAGTTTCTACATCAGAAACATTTGTCCTGTGATTATTTATCTAGATTTATTATTACTGTACATACGCAAATGTATGGATAATAAAAGAATAAGATATACCTAATATTAATGAATATTAGTCAAATATTAAATCCTAATTTCAAGTTATAATTCTTTCCCAACCCAATTTTTTTAAGGACATCTGCCAATTGCAAATGTTTACAATAGTATGTCAGTTTTCCTGTCTGTAATCCAAAATTACATTTCAAACCACTTGATATTTTAGTAGAAGTAGAACTGATATGTCGGTGTGGATCGATTCAACTCTTCTACTCATTTAGTAACTTAAGTTTTAAACAAGATTTTATCGCCAACACATGAAAGCTGCTTTCAGACTTTGTGTTTGCTGTTGTAACACTCAATAATATCTGTATACTGTTTCCCCCTTGAGTGTTTAAAAGTAGCACAGTCAAAAACTGTTTCCAAACCACTCAGATGCTTGATATCTCTGCTTAGCAAAAAGAATTCATCTTTTAAAATGCCTGTTAACTTCAGTAATATCACGTTAGAATGCTAATTGAGAATATTCTTCTACTGCTGCCCACTAAAGCAGTGTCAGTTTCACGGTGTTCCAGGAATTACCAAATAATTTCAGTAAACGATCCCAACAAATTGCATCAGCAAACAACTCACTTCACAGAGACTAAAGTGTACAGTATACCCCAAACAGTTCAGTAAGTATTGCCTACATATTGCTCAAAGACTGATCTGATACTCACTAACTTCTCAATGTTTGAATTCTAAAGAGATGGAATTTTTTTAGGGCTGCTTTGCAGAAAATCGCTGCATATTTAGCGATAAGCATTATTTGAAAGGCAGTATCCCTTTATATTCAGTGTTTAAATTCTAATAAATTCCAAGTCAGAATATATCTTTGACATTGTTTTTATGGCTGCCGTACAGCAAATAGCTCCATATTTAGTAATAACCTCTATTTGAAAGGCAGATTTCACATAATTTGTGTCAAAATGATCATAAATTCCAAGACAAAATATAATAGCAATAGACTAACATTTTTGTTGAGTTTATGAGGTACGCAAAAAGCGCTTGCTTGGTTATTTAGCCTATTTATTAGATTGTTTGTAATATGTAAGTTGTTATGTTCTTGGGCAGAGTCGAAGCTAAATCAAGCATTTTACGTACAGGCCAAATTCTGGTTTAAGTGTGAACGTTGCCGTCTGAACTTGGTGCGCATCAAACAAGCGAACCATATGAACGCAATGTGAACCAAAAACAGGACGTGATGTCACAAGATGCGACCCTATAAAGGACGAAATGCTCAAACCATGTAGCCATGTTGGCAATTACAGTTCAGTACAGGCGTTGGTCTCTTTACAGCAGATATCCGTGTGTGCACGAACGTGCTGTGTCCTGCTGTGTCCCCTTTTGACTCCTTTATACATTTCGTAAGCTATTCGTGAGTTTTAAGCTGTCAAAAATACCACCAAATGTACACATACAAAGAACGAATTTAGCCTAGGACACGGCATTGTTTTGGATTTTCGGTAAGTTCGCAAAATGTGCATGGTGTAAAAGCTGCCCAATCAGGTTGTGAGCCTCATGCCTTGTGACCGTGAACTAAGCCAAGAGAACCAGTACTAAATGCATCATCATCTTTTTTCGTTCGGACCAAAAGACAAGGTTTCTGTGGGTCTTAAAAAAGAAATAAAAAAAATCAACCCTTCCACAGATGAAGGCCTTAAAAGGTCTTAAATCAGAGCTGAAAGTCATAAAATCATGGCATTAAATGTTGAATGCACCAAAAAAAAAAAAAAAGGTATGAGGATGCTTTTTTTATTTCTGAGCTCACTGGCTGTTTTTTTTTTTTTTTTTAACTCAATCCGTAGTCTTCTCAGAAAACAAGACATCTTATTTCATTTTGTTTCCGAAGTAAATGTATCTTGATTTAAGAAAATGTAGACATTTGCCTTTACTTTCATAAAACCTGCAGAGACCCCGAAAATAACCACGGCAACTTAACTTTAAGTGTAAACACCCTCAAAGAGTATTAAATATTTTAACTGAAAATACTGAGTATTTTCACACACTGGCAGGAATGTATTGTAATTCTAAAGTGATTTATTTCAAGGTCAATTTATGAAACTGTTTAACTAGGGTGTTGTCCAACCAAAATAAATTTGGTCTACAAACGTTCTTGGGTTAACCTTATCATAGCACATCTTAGCAGTAGGTTTTTAATTTAGCATGCTGCTCTCTTGACTGGTGTCATGACAACAACACAGTAGCTATGATGCAAGACTTCTGCTTGCGTTGCAGTGTTAATTACAGCAGTGAGGGTTACTTGCCCTTTTACATCTGAAGTCTGAGTTTAGTTGTGACCTCTGGGCTACTGTCTTCTCCGCAAGGGCATGTTTTATGTGTTAGCATGGATCATAATTAGGCAAATAAACACAAAAACACCATAAATAAGGAAAACTGTGAGTGTATTCATGTTCAACATTTTACAACACTGTTTTCACCTAGTTCTGTGATAGTACTCAAGACATCTTACACGCAAAATGAAGACTAATTATTCATGTTGATTTAAATTCTCTGTAGATTTCAGTTTCATTTCAACATACAGTTTGGTTTCGGGAGAAAGCAGAACATGTTGGTCTTTTTTTTTTAACAGTGTCATAGCTGTAACATCGCTAACCATAAATAAACATTTTATTTTCCCCAAACTAACACAAGGTTGGGCAGACTAGTTAATAGCCTGCCTGTAAAACTTCAGGAATACTTGAAGAGCTACTAAACCATTTAAATAGCTCCCTAAATTGTATTAAAGCAGTACAGGACTGATTTAAATAGGTCACCTTTTTTAAATTACAGTACGTGTCTGTTCACAATCTCTTAAAACAGTAAAACCCACTATGTATCACATGGAATAAAGGTGCGGTCACATTTATTATTATAGTCAGTGAATTTCCGCAGGTGAAATCCAGGCAAATTTCAATAGGCATCCACACAATCTGGAATTTTGCATGGTTTCAAAGCAGATTTCAAAACCGATTCAAGTTGGTCAACCGAATTCACTGCGTTGACCAACAGAAAGCCAGAAAACTTGATTGTTTTGAATGTGACTTCTGTGTGAGCTGTAGTTCATGCACCGCTACACTACTGACAGTAGACAAGTGCCATTTTTTGCCTATGAAAAGTTCACAAAATGTTCACTAATTTACTGTTGTTCTGTGAATTTTCACAGGAGATATACAGGCAAATTTTAATAGGCATCCATGTAATCTGGAATTTGCATGACGGCGAAAGATTTCATTTCCCAAATCAGATTTCTAAACTGATTTTCAAATCTGTCCAGCGAATTCACTGCATTGACCAACAGAAAGCTGGAAAACTTGCAAAAGAGCTAATTTACTACTGCTCGCTGAATTTTCGCATGCAAATTCCAGGCCAATTTTAATAGACATCGATGCAATCTGGAATTTCGCATGATGGCGATAGATTTCCCAAAGCAGATTTCTAAACCGATTCAAATCTGTCAAGCAAATTCACTACGTTGATCAACAAAAATCCAGAAAACTTGCTTGGTTTGAACGTGACTTCTGTGTAAGCTGTACTTCATGCATCACTACACTACTGACAGTAAACAATTGACATTGCTAATGTACTGTTGAATTTTCGCAGGTGAAATCCACCAAATCACTGCATTGACCAACAAAAAGCCAGAAAACTTGCTTGTTTTGAATGTGACTTCTGTGCTTCATACATCTCTACACAATTGACAATGGACTTTTTTTACCCTCAGAATTTCGGTAATGTGACCGCACCTTATGACTGTGATTCCAGCTGTTTTTCACTAGTGTAACAGTTCAGATACTAAGAGTGACAAATATGGGTCAATATCAAGGCACTGCATGACTTGCATGATTATGATGTTGTTTCTTTTTCTCCTATTTGTGGCAATTATTCCAAACTCTCATAGGCTGGCAGTGATAGGTGATGGCTGCCTCCCTTGGGAGTCAAATCACAAGATCAAGTTGTCAGGACTTGGCAAATAGACTCTACTGTTGTACGTGGTGTGTGTGTATGTGTGTGTGTGTGTGTGTGTGTGTGTGTGTGTGTGTGTGTGTGTGTGTGCATGTGTTTGTGGTTCTGTATCTAAAAGAATGAGCTAGGAACACAGAGACACAGTGGGATACACTTGGACAGGAGTCGCTGACGTCCCTCTACAATAAATATAGACTCCTGAGCTGGTAGGTGAGCTTTGGTGAATTAAGTCTTTGTTTCTGTGATACCGGATCTTTAAATGTAAATGTAATACTCCATTTAATTTAAAACATAATTTAAATGTACTGCAGTTAATTTATATTCTCTCATCATTTCTTGTCAGTCGATCCCATCAAATATTTAATGCAACACTATTCCAGAATGGCTTGATGGCTTTTGGCATTTTTCCCAGTATGTTTGAAAAGACAATTCGTGGGACAAACTGAACTGAAAGTCAAGTTTCTGCACATCCAGACAAGATAAACTGCAACTGAAAAATATCTCTGACGGCAAAAAGGCATTTTCGTCGATGGTGAGTGAGCCACCACCTGCAGGTTTGGTTCACCGGGTCTTTTCGTCTTCTCCCTTTTTCAATCCAGGCAGACATGGAAAGCCTCTGGTGGATATCTGTCTGTGCATCTGAGTGAATATATAACATCTCCAGGAAACATGAGAAGAAGAAGAAGAAGAAGAAAAAAAAAAAAAGGAAGTAACAAAATAAAGTTTTCCCTCTCGTTGGGAATAACAGGTCTGGGTCATTTGAAGTCTCCCTGCCGAACGGTTTCTGTCTTGACGCGTGGGTCAGCGAACAGCGGTGGGTTTTGTGTCAGTTCATGAACTGCGTGTAGCCCTCGGCTCCTGTCACTATCACATCCATCCATATCCTCATGGCCTCTGCAGATGGGGCCACCATGTAATACAGTCTGTCGTGCGTCTTCACGCAGAAGGTCAGGGAGGGGTTGGGGCTCTGCGATCAAAGAGACAATCAGTTCAATGAGGGAGCCACGTATGGAGTCTATCTACTACTCAGTTATTAAGGCATATGCATCAACTGCTATTTATCCATTAGGGGATGTCAATTTTCAGGAATTTTTACAAAATTATTTTTATTGAAATTAAATGAATTAATCACATGTGGAGGACGACAAATACCACATGCAGTATTTTAACTACAATTAAAGCCACTATACAAACATATATAATTAAAAAAAATTAAAATAAATAAACATACAAAATGTACTGCTATATATTATTTTAATATAATTTCACAATTTTCCAAGTATTATTATTAATGTATATGGATAATGCAACTAAAATAATTTTGCCTGTACAATTTATTGAGTGAATTATATAATTTGCAAGACATTATAATAAAATTTAAAATACAGTCTTATTTATAATTTCATAATATATTAGTTTTATGTATATTTATTTATACTTTATAATAACTACAGTCAAACTACAATTAAAGTGATTATGCTAAATATAATAATAATAATAATAATAAGTGATTAAACATACTAAGCTATTGATCTTAATAAATATAATATCTAACTGTAATAATATGCTAATAATAAATAAACATAAGAAATGTGCTATTTTAATTTTTTTTCATTTCATTTTAATGAAAGTATTTTAATGCATTTATATTAAGTACAAATCCAAATGGTATAATTCAATATAATTTTTTTTTTTTTTTAAGTATTAGTAATAATGCACACAAATTATTATGTGGTTCATGTAATAATACAGACTGTTTAATGTAGTAAAACTGATGTTTTTTTTAAATGTTGTAGATATTTCTAAATATCTATTAAATTTAACGGCTTTATGTTCTCGGAATTCAATAATTCACCTCATAAACACATTGTGGTCAGCATGTTTATCCTTGTTGGACGTGAACCTGCATTTAATGTAGCCTGGGGCGTATTTATTTTTACCTTGTTGAGTTTTGCTCACGGTTTTGAAGGATGAAGTCTCATCGCTTTCATGTTGGCATATGCTAATTTGGCTGTTTCCATCAAGAGACAGATAAATTTGCACGAAAATGCTGCAATTTTTGATTGGACACACTGACTTTGATGTCAAAAAAAAAAAAGAAAAAAAAGATGGGTAGTGGTTTCTTCTCTTTTTTAAAATGTTGATAAGCCTATTTATTTATTTAACAGCTTGTTATCACATTATAGTTTAACACACCATCATTATAATTGTTTTCTAAGCTCCTACGTCGCATGCAGCGCAAACAACAGCGTGCACTCATTTCAGAGATGAAGCTTCTTGAGCTCTCTTGAGCTAAAGTGGATTAATAAACACTCATACCACTTAATTAATAATAAATGACTAATTATTAGCACCTCTAATTTTAATACAGCTGCATATGTGAAGCAGGAGGTGCTTGTTCCTAACCTAGACAGTCATTATTAAAGAGCACTCCATTCATGCAATGGACAAACAAATCCCTTCAAATGATTCTGACTCTGTCAAGGAGTGAATTATATTACGGCTTCTCATTAACCTATTACATTATACAACGTGAAGCTGATGGCGTATAATACACCACACAACTGCTTCTGTGGGGCTATTAAGTTATACACACACTTAGTATCTCACCACTGGTGGGAGTAGTAAAGAAACACTTAAGGGAAACGCACACAGGTCGTAAATGACATTATACTCTCATCCTCAGTAACTATGTGAAGGTGGAAATAGTTCAGTTATTCAAAACAATACAAAACAAGGTATGTAAATTAGTCACAAGGGAGTAAGCATGTGAAAAATGCAGGAATTAGAGCAATTTCCTCTAAGCAAACATGCAGGATAGGGTGATAGTGGTGGAGAGCGATACGTACGTTTGTCAAATTCAGATTGAAAAATCCTTTCTGTGAAAACAGTCGGCAAAGCAAAAGAATGAAGAAAAAGAAGGGTGGGGAACATTGACAGCAGAGTTACAGCATAAGAGACAAAAGAGAAGAAAGAAGCTAACAGAAAAAGATCAAATGAAATGGTGCAACAGGAGAGCAGAGCAGAAAAACAGCGGGAGATGTGAGCTGTGCTTATACCAAGGGCTCTTATTCCATCGTACCTTTGTGGCACTGCGCAGGTGATCATAGTAAACCTCCTCGATGGCCTGGAAGTAGATGACGCCCTTCAATTTGCTCTCATGTTTATCTGCAGACGGGAGAAACGGAGATGTCACATTGCGAAAAACCGTTCTCTTAATAAGTATTTTATTGCGATGTTTGAAAAGGAATTAACTGGATAAGCAAACGTGTTCTCTGAAAACAAGCATTTCCAAGTATTTTTACTGGAAAATAAGAGAAAGCTAGTGATTAACACAATGTTTTGCACAGCGATGGTTTGGAAAACAAATAATCCCCCACTCCCCTGGAAAATAATGATCTGGTAAGCACCGATGTGACCTTGTTACTGCGGTGCAACCCCTTCATTTTCAGTCCGCGTAGAAATAAAGAGCGAGAGCTCACGCTTTGCCGAGCGCCACGGCTGGGTGATGAGCACGATTTCCTCAGCATTGCGGCAGATTTCATCACCATCAGATAGCATGCGGACGGGCTTCTGGTTATTTGTATGCCCCTAGCTAACCCAAGGCTATCGGAAATCATGGCAGCCACTGTGAGCTTAAGAATTACTAATTATCTGTATCCCCCCACTGCTGGATTCACCCACAATCCACTCTTTGTTCTGCCCTCGTTTCTTTCCCCAACCTCAGGGGGAC
>JAUZSZ010036182.1:0-13016 GCA_034780575.1 Labeobarbus marequensis
TAAAAAAAAAAAAAAAAAAAAAAAAAAAAAAAAAAAAAAAAAAAAAACACTGCTTTGCGGGAAAGCGGAAGTTAGCTGACGTCATTGTGAAAAGGGCCTATATGAGGTCGTCTAGCGACAACAACTGAAAATCACTATTTGTTTTTATTATTTATTATTTTATTTATTTTATTTTATATTATTCAGAATAAGAAATATAGATGAAAAACATTACAATTTTAATGAACAAATCTTGAAGTTGTCTGCATAAAAAGTCAATCGGCAGAGACCGCCAGGGTTGCGTGATATTTAATTTTTGACAGGAGTAAATTCAAATGTAGGGTTTATACGTTCAAATGTAAACATTATAGCATCCACAATTTAATCACTGATAATTATGTACATTTTTTTTTTTATGTAGCCTATATCTGGGGTTAGTCTTAGATTATATAAATTCTAATTATAAATTGTTTACTTTTTATAAAAAAAGTACTAAACAGTACATTTAAATAGTAAGCTTAACAGCAAACTGAAGGTACTATATTAGAGATTACAAGTAATAAAATCTCGTTATGCTGGTGAGAATTACAATTCATTACACTGCACTTTTAAATACCTTGGTTTAGTTTCCTGGCCTCAGTGAAATCACAGACATATAAAATGGAATAATGCCGCAACTAAAGTATATAACTGTACAACTATCTACAATTTTTTTCTCTCTCTTTTTCTTCTATACAACTGTAACACCACCACTGCTGACATGGTTAATTTCAGCACTGACAGTAATTGTCGGCCGCTCCACACTCATGGAGACCTCAGGTTGTGTAATACGTACTTTCTCAGTGTTTGCCACAGTTTGCAGTCTGTGCTGTAAGGGGAAGGGGAAGGGGAAGCGGTCCAGTGGTGCGTGTTCAATTTTACAGAGGCTGTCTTCACTGTCACTGTTGTATCCGAGGTTAGAATGGCATGGATCGTCTTCTTGAGAGGGGAGCTGTACAGCGATTTGCAGCTCATCTTCTGTCTGAATTGCCTTTTCATTGAGAGCTCTTATGACATCAACTTCCATTTCTTCACCCTCGTCATGACAGGGTTCAACTTTCCGGAATGTGTGGTGTGCAAAGAGGCTGATGCAGAACATTTCCACAACTACAGAATAGTGGTAGATTACTTAAAAAGACCAGAGACAAAATGAAAGAAAGTCATTATTGTAATGAATTCAAGTGGATGTAAACCAGTTTCCAGATCCTAAAACTTTTGGGAAATCAATAGCAATGTTTCATAAATCTTACATTGAGACCGAAACAGGTCAGAGAAGGGAGGAGTGCAGGGGATGACATTCAGCGCACCCATTGTTTCCAGAATTCCACTCTGTAGTCCACAAAGGACCAGGATGACAATGATGCAAATAAACTTGGCTCGAAGTCCATGTCCAGGCAATGCCCTTTTTGTGGCTTTATAAAACAGCAAGTAGCCATAGAAGGACAGAAACGTGGATATGGCAATGATGGCGTTGACATACATGTTGAGATTAACTGAATTCACCTAAAAGAAACAGATTATGAAGAGTCACATAATGTGATTCAGAAAATAAGCCAAATCTACTTTTGAAAAGAGCATGATTTTTTTTCCTAAACCAGTGAAAACCATGCCTTTTACAGCCATTCTAAAAGTATCATTGGTCATGTCCAGGGCCATCCTTTGGGCCCCGCGGCGAACAGACCGAGGGGGCCAGCCCAAAAACATGATCGCGAGGGGGACAAACAGACCAAGGAGGACAAATGTTGAAAAACATTTTTGTTTCATATTTTTTGTGTAAATCATAAATAAAATATATCACAGTTTCCACAAAATTTTAAGCAGCAAAAACTGTTTTCTACATTTATAATATGTGTTACAATATTAATACAGTGTTAATACAATATTAATAATTAAGCACCAATAATAATTCATAATATTCAAATGATTTCTGAAGGATCATGTGACACTGAAGACTGGAGAAAATGGCTGCTCAGAATTCAACTTTGCCATCATTGAAATTTTTTTTTTTTAAGTATATAAAACAGAAAACAGAAGTTTAAAAGTATTTTTGATAAAATAAACACAGCCTTGGTGAGCATTAGAGACTTTAAGAGACCTTAAAAAATGATTCCAAACTTTTGACCTAGTGCACTCCAAATAAAAGATGATGCTTAAGCACCTTATGAATGGAACTAAGTATTCAAGAAAAAATGTGTGATCTTGAAGAAGAGATTAAATCATTTTAATTGAATCAAAACTACTTACTTTATAGGTCTATTATAAAAATGTTAAACTAAACTTAGGACAATAGTGTTTTGTACTCACATCCCCATAGTCGTATTGCTCATCAGTCCAGAGGACAAGAGTGAGGAAGAACAGGACTGTTCTGACCACAGAAAGCTGAAGAACAGCAGCCATCATCCAGCCCACAGTGGTCCTAATGGAATACAAAAGTTAAGATTTCTCTGTTATAATGAAACACAACAATTATTAGAAATTTACTTCAAGGTAAACATTTATGCAGGTATATGTGAAGTACTTGTTGATGTTGAAGAGAGGAAGACAGCAACAGCAACAACAAGGGAAGGGGTTTGGAGACACTTGCTCCCCTGCTAGCATCTCCAGCATGCGAGTCTTTCCACCGAAGAAGTCTTTGATAAGACCCATGAACTTCAAGAGTGTAATGGAGTGATAACTGCCAAGAAACACAAAACATTCCAGATTTGACTGGCCATTCGGATCACTATTGTGCAATTCGATTACAACAGTGGAAGTCAAAAGTCACTCACAGAGATGCAATGAAATTGCACAGAAATGAGGAGCGTGGAACATATAGCGCAATGATAGATGTCATTCCGAAGACCTGTCAAAGAAACAAAATGTTATCAAAGGATAACTAAAGGAATGAAATTAATGAATTGAATGAGAAGGTACTGCTTTACTGGATATATTCCCAGGATCCACAGACTGAGACGTCTACGCCGCTGAGAGGGGACATGTCGCAGAAAGAAGCCGATCTCCTCCATGAAGAGAACAAGCAGAAGCACAGCAAACACAGCAGGAACGAGGAACAGCCAGAGATCATTCTTGATCACTATGAGCAGAGCAAACAAAACCAAATTCTTTAAAATAAAGCTTCAAGGGTGTTTTTACAGCAATGCAACGTAAGAACCATTTTGGGTTCCCAAAATAATTTTTCATTAAACAGTTCTTAATAGAATACTTTTTAGAAGAACATTTTAATAATCTAAAGAATCTATTATTGTTATGGTGTGCTAAATCTCTTACCTTTAAAGAACTCAGATGACAGAGGCATCCCACCTCCCATGAACGTGCAGTTGACCGCCTTCCCCATTGTTCAGTGAAATTAGAAAGACACACTAAACACAAAAATTTCGATGAGGAGCCCTTAGATGTCAGGAGCAAAATAAGTAAATACCCACTTATCTGTTAGCAGTTTAGGTACAAACCCTAGTTGCTTATATAAATAGGCAATTGTGTATAAATAGTTATGCCAAATCTATACCAAGGTGGCTTTCTGTTGCCTAAGGGATGTCTTTCTTATCTCACTTATTAATGATTGACTTAAACACAGGTAGGGTAACAGGTAGAGGACCAAGTCCGTTTTCCTACAGGTCTGTACTATCTCAGAAAATCTCTTCTTTTATGCTTGGAAATACAGTACATGGGAAATGTGTAAACATTTCTAATACAGTTCTTAAAAAAAAAAAAAACTAATTCAAAGATTGATAAAATATGAAGCAAACAATTTTCCTGCCTATAAAAAGTGATTTTGCCATTTTATTATTTACCAGTTATTGTTTGATGTTACATGGGTGGTTACATATTTCTTTAGGAATTATACTAGATAATATCTACCAATTTATCATTTATTTATCATTATGTATACTTAAAGGCTGATATAGTTTGAGTCATACTTTAGATTTTAAGTCAGAAAAGGAATTTGACACGCAAAGAAAAACAATAAAAGTAAACAAAATACCGCACTTAAGTTGCACTGAACATATTTAAAATATGTATAAATATAGGCTATGTGTGTGTGTGTGTGTGTGTGTGTGTGTGTGTGTAAAAAACAAAGGATTAAAAAAAAGTTTTTTCGAGATGCGACCAGTAGAACGTTTGACTGAAGGACTTTTATTTTAAAATCAGTTACTTGAGGACGGGCTGGAGACGTATACGGAAGTCAAGCGACAGATATACTTAGTAGACATAAAGGCAGGATGCCTTAAAATTGAGCATAACCGAGTATAATAATAAAAACAAACTTGCATCTAATAAATAAGCACGTGCTAGTAATTTAAACAAAATGTAACGCTGATTGCAAAGGCCTTATTCGTGCAATTTTAGAACTGTAACTTATTTGCAAGATAGCCTGAACACGATTTAGGCTACTGAAAAATTTCCTATAGTAATAGGTACGTCGGTAACGCGACATCACATTGGATCACTAAATCTCAGAAGAGCGAAGATAGTTAAATCATGAATTGCTTTGAATTGTCTTAAACAGAGCTGTTGCGATCAGCAAATACACCGATGGAGCAGCAGAGTGATGTGGAGGCGGTTCGAGAGAGGGAGTCAGATGCAGCAGATGCGATTGGGGAGCCGCCGTCCCTCTCTTTTCCAGAGGTGTTCCGCATGATTCAAGCAGGGGAGGAGGTCCCTGGACTCCAAAAACTGGACATCAAACCTTGTCATGAGCAGCCCACGGTTTCTCAAATGCCCAGAAAGTCAAAACCATGGGAAAAATGATTAATGTCTCCCAATTATAAAATGTGGACTGATTTACAACATTTTGTTTGTATGCAAAAGTCACAGATTAAGTAATACTTTTTTTTTTTTTGGCAGCATACGATTTTAATACATAGTAAATGTGGGATCCCGATTGTAAAATAAAGCATGCAACAAAAAAACTGCCTAACTTGATCAGATTTTGCATCTGATGATGGTAGTATTTGTAGCTCTACAGCTTTGGCCAGTTAAGACAAAGCCAATGCCTCTCATGACTGTCAAGTGGTTCCTCATGGTCTCATGTGCTTGTAAAAGGGAAATGCAAAAGGTTGACACACATCCTGCTTCAGAGCTTATTAGAGGAAGTGAACCACTCACAACTGGTCAACTAGCAGTCAAATGTACAGATCAGAAACTAGATAACATCAAAGCATACCTGACAGCTGCATGTTTTTTTTAAATTACAGAATGAATGGATAAGAATAGCTTGCACATGTCTGAATACAATACCTTGAGTTTGTTTAGTGACTGGCAAGTCAGACCTCAGTGGACTGCTTTATACAAACAGCCTTTGATAAGTACTTTATTTTTCATACACAAAAATAATTTTGTTTGATGGTCAATAAAAAAGCTGAAAATTCAAGGTATAGAACTTCCCTGAATAAAAAGACATTCAAAGTCCAAAATGATGGACCAAAGGCAAGTGCAGGAATCAGCCAGTATGTACATTTGTACATCCAGCGGGGAATTTTTTTTTTTTTTTCTTAAACGGTCACCCCTGGATTGGTCAAAACTCTTCTGGTTCTCCCACCTCATCCTCTGGAATTACAAAACCTTCCTGTTGAAAGACAGAAAAACAGAATTCAGCAGGCTGAAGACAGTTTAGTATGAGACTTTCTTTAAACACAGATATACACTTACGTCTGTGGCGTACAGAATATCCACAATCTTTTGCAGTGTAGGATCACCCTCACCCTCTTTCTCTTGGCAGATGAGCTCAATGTTTCTCAGTTTGCCAAAGTAGAAATCCCTTTCCTTTTCCATGTCAGCAATAGTAGCCTTCAGGTCATTTATCTGCCCAGATGAGCATTAAAAAAATAAAATAAAATTACAACACATTTTATATAATAATAATAATAATAGCAAAAATAATAAATAACTTAACTATTATTAACAGTACTAATAAATATTATTATCATAAATAAAATATTAAAATATTCATGGAAATATTTTAAATAAAAAATACAGATTATATAATACGAACATATACTTTATCACAATATTAACCCATTTATCCTTCTCGTTTACAGTTTCTCGTAAAGTCTTACCATCTGAGTAAGTGCTCCTTTCTCTTCATCACCACTGCCTGTTCCTGCGCCTCGCGTTGCAGCTGGAGCTGTCTTTGGTGCAGATTTAGGTGCTGTGGCTGAACGCTGTGGAGCTGAACATCAAGAACACATAATTATCTTGTTATACATACTCATAAACCTGCCTCAAATTCTAGCCCCACATTGACTAACTGAATAAATTATTAAATGGTTTTATTCCTTATACTGAAGCTGAAATAAAAAAGAAAGAAACTTAAAGAAAAATTGTAATTGTTTTAGAATAATTCCACCAAGTGCCACAGACCCAAAAGAGAACTGCATGACTTTTCTTTCAAAAATGTGCAGTGCTTGGAAATGTAGGAATTGCCATAATGTGAGGAAAAATATGTTTAGGTGAAGCAACCTTGTAGAAAATGTGCTTGAACTAAAACTCGCAATTCTCAATATCTTACCAACAGGGGCCATTGGCTTGACTGCGGGTGTGATGCCTGTGTCTGAATTGAACAGAAATCCATGCACAGGCAACGTAAGGCTCCAATTATTCTCACAAATGTTTAAAACAGCTAAAGCATGTAGGACTGGCCCACTGGTGCGTGGCTGGGTCACACCCACATATTTTGGGGTCATAATCCATAACAGCTGCAGCTGTCATGCACCTGTTAGCATTAGGACAGCTATAGCTTCCAACAATAACACTAGTCTCTAAATGAATTAGGAATATGTGAACCAAAAAAAGACTGATACGTTGATAATTATTAATTAAAATTATAAAACATTCATTGTATATTAGTTGGACATTTATGAATGTTATTTTAACCATTAGGATGAGCCTTAAAATGGCTGAAATGATACTGAGGTCTTCTTGTTTGTTCGTTCTTCTTACCTGAGCTGGGTTTCTTTGGCTTGTTAGCTGTGGCTGCTGCTGGACTCTGATTGGTGGGCATTTCTTGCCCCTGTCGAGCTGCCACCGGATCATATTCCTTCCCATCATAATTTGCATCAAAGAACTTCTTAAACCATTGCACAAACTCAAAGTTATCCTGGAACTTGCCCTTCACAAGCTTGTCAACAGGAATAACCTGCATAGAGATTGAAAATGTTTCAAAACAAGTACAAACAAAAACTTACACTTCACATTTCGTGCATTGAATATATTTTGTGTAGCAAAATGGAAAAATTGATTTGTGTGCTAACGAATTTAACTGGTAAACCTACTTTGCTAACTCCCATCTTTTTGAAGCTGGCTTGAAGAAGTTTGAAGTTATGGATGTATTCGTGCTCAAGTTTGGCCTGGAATTTGACCTTCTTCAGTGGAATACATGAAGGGAACAGCATGTCCATGAATTGACAGTAAGCAGCACCTTAAAGCACATTAACAAAGAAAAGTATAAAACAATATTCAAAAATTAAAAGAGAAAAGGTCATGCAAGTCCCAACCCAAACAAAAACCACTGCACTGTACTATCTTTGTCCTAAAATGTGATAACTGCAGACTCAGATATTGACAAATTTAGCATGCAAATGACCCGCTATTATTATACATAATCTTCATGGTCAAAATGCAAACTAGGCTTTATGTTTATCTCTAAAACTCTGTCAGTAAATTAATGATGCTCAAGTTGGGTGTGTGAAATGAAAGGGCCAGGCAGCTGGTCACTGACCTGAGCACAGTTGCTCGATCTTAGCATGGCTCATCTGTAAAGACTCGTTTATCCATGTGAGCATGTCATGGCGGCTGAGGTTTTCACTTGTCACTGATGTCGAGTACACATTCACAGCCATGGCTGGGACAAAACCGATTATTTAAAGCTGGTGGAGACACTTTTCTGCTGAAGATGCGGGACAGAGAGGTTGTGGGAAAAGAGTTAAAGCCTCATTTCCTTAAACACATTCACACCCTTCAGCCCATCTACATCATCTTTACTTCCTACTTAATGTCAATTCAGTGTGGCTGTATATTTATATCCATCTTCGAGTTTAAGGTCTGAATCGAGTACATTACTTGCGTGATAAAAAAATCTGATATTTATTTTAAAAATGTTGTCTCTCGTTAACTTTGTAGGATTCCGATTTAACGCCCCGCTTTAACGTCAAAGTTTTCAACTAATTCATCTGTCAGAATTTTTTATAGTGTATTCATATAAACAGTTTATACTCTAGTTATATGTTTTAACCGTTGTCTTTATAACTGTTGAACATTTAAATCATAACATTAGATGACATTTATCGTCTAAAAGACCAAAACTACTAATAAAGTATTGCTTTTCTGCAAAGTAAAGCGTTTCTGTTGTGCGTATCACAGATCAAATCACCGCCTTTAGCTTACATTTGGTTCTGGATGTGAGTGAACCGGGCTGCAGTTGCACCAGCGTGTCGTTCGTAAAGTACCGCTTCTACAGCAGCCTGAAACCACAGCAGAAACCTGCTAACTAATCACAGATGTCAAAATAAAAGTCATCATTCGATATGAAAAAACACTTTGCTAACTACTTCCATCTGTCAAAATAAAAGTCAAAATTAAACGTATATAACAAAAACTAAGTGTAAAGAAATCAGGTTTAAAAAAAAAGTTTAAAGAAATCAACAGTTTTGGTAAATGTATTAACATAAAAATAAAATGAAAATCTAAAAAGTTACATTCATGTTATGTATTTCACTAAATTAAATTATACACTACCAGTCGAATGTTTTTGAACAGTAAGATTTTTAACGTTTTTTTAAAGAAGTCCTTTCTGCTCACCAAGCCTGCATTTATTTGATCCAAAGTACAGCAAAAACAGTAAAACTTTGTAATATATTTTACATATATTATTATAATACTGAAAACAGCCGAGTAGAATTTTTTCAGGTTTTTTTTTTTTTTTTTTTGATGAATATAAAGAACAGCATTTATCTGAAATATAAATCTTTTTTAACATAAATGTCTTTTATAATTAATTTTGTGATTAATTTCTCACAGGTCTCATATAAATATATATAAAATATATTCAAATAGAAAAGTTATTTTAAACAGTAAAAATATTTCAAAATGTTACTGTTTTTGCTGTACTTTGGATCAAATAAATGTAATTTCCATTTTCTATCAGTTGTTTCTATGATTAGTTACTTATTCTATTACTTTTTTACTAAACTAAATTTTAACTATTTGAGTAATTCATCTCTTGCTTCTTAACACAATACTAAACCAACAATAAAAAAGGGAAGATTAGTCAAAGCAAGCAGAAATGTCACATTGGTCTGAAAGACTGAATGTTTTTTTGTGGGTTGACAAAACACTATCAATTGAAAAAAGACAGACAGATGAAAACAAGGTTGGTGTAATTTATTTTTCTTCTCTGATGTTAGTACAAGCATGGAATATTAACGCTAGGTAAGCAGACTATATCTAATATCAAAATATATTAAAACAAAACCTGTCTTGTCAATCATCAGTTCAGGAAAAACATTCTAGAGCTACATACATCATTAGCATATCATTTAGCACCAAAAGAGATCAGGGTTTTAGAACGACCCATTCAACAGGAAAAAAGAGGTATTAAGGGCAATTTCAAGGGTACAAATATATAGTATATTCTGTTCACAAAGAATTGAATAAAAATAATCAAGTGTGAGATTAAAGATCACGGTCCTGAGGCCTGCTGGTGTTGAGAAGTTATTCCTTATAACACAATACTGCACCTCCAAATCACACATTGACCATCATTTTACAGCAATTACATGTAACACAGCACCAACACAGTTCTTACTGGGAATTTCTAAAGCTTTGTTACAGACATCAAGACATATGTAATCCAGTTATTGATCTTTCACCAAAGCACATATACTCCTCAAGCTGGCCCATGCCTCACTAAAATTGGTTTAATCAAGCTTAGAGTCAGCTGGTATCACGTTTAGAAAACTATCAAAAGCTGAAGATGAGCTTTGATTAGGGTGACAATACATTCTCTTTTCCCCACCAGACATGTCCTGGATAGGATTTCTAAATGACCTAAAATGGATTTGTTTTCCTATTGTTTTCATACTTGCTGAAGGTAATGACTGAAGAGAAATCTGACCAATAGCATGCAGGCACTGTACATAATCGATCAATCATGGCATGCAAATCTATGCAGATACATGTACATAGACAGCATGTCAATACGAAAACAAAGCCAAAACCTGGACAATTTAGAAATCCCAGCCAGAATATGTCCAGGAAAAAGAGGATGTATTGTCACCCTAGCTTTGACCTGTGACAAAGTCCAAACCACAAATCACCAAGATCTGTTTAATGCTGAAAAGACACATGCTAAACAACTACAAAGAAAACACATAGTATTTATACACGCATTCTGAAGCACCTAATTTCACACTGACAGTGGACCACAATTGATAAAATGTATTCGGACACATTTCAAAGGTAAGATATAATTTTGCACTGGCACTGGACAAAGTAGCCAAAATGATTCCCTTTAAAGTAGTCCGAATCATGCCTGTTACAATCAGTTAACTTTTTTTTCTACATAAAAAAAAATAGCCTATCAGTTTGTAGGCACTTATTCAGAGTTGAAGCCCTTGATCACACTGCATCATGTTCTACAAAAAGGCTTCAAAGTTAACTCTCACTTAGATATTGTGGTATGCTAAATCCTCACCAAAAAACAACACAAATCAATGCTGCAGTGACCACAGTTTCAGTCAACAGTTTCAAATCGGAAGTGCGTACAGGTAACAAATGGGTCAAAATGGAAAACAAAATACTTAATCCTAAGGGTTGATGACCTGTCTCTTGTAAAATGATGATAGTATGGACTAAAATGCTAGCTCAAGGAAAAAAAAAAAGGAGTTGTAAAACTGCAGTGTTGCTCTGCAAATTGATAAAAAACGATCAAGATTACCATTTAAAAAAAAGTAATTTAAAAAAAATGGTAACGCTTTGAAAGGCTACTCTTAACTCAAATCTATCATCAGCCCAAGGCTTTGAGTAAAATTTAATGGCACAGACAACATTTGTGCTTCTTAACACATGGAGCATTACAAGATTGCATGTATTCCTATAAACAAAATGCAGTTTGATTGAAACCCAAGTCATCTACGGTGTATATTAACATTCATTTCAGTTAAATAGATGCTCCTAAATAGGAAAACATTTAAATGTTGACTTAGTACAGTTGTCATGATGGCCAAACATCCTGTATTATAAAACAGCACCGTGGAATGATAACATTACCATCATTTTAAAAATTATGAAATGCAATATTTAACAGGACACGGAAAAGATTTAATGTAAAAATGTGATATAAAAAGCTGACATAAGGTTAAAACTGATAAACTAAACTAAACTAATATTAACTTATTTATTAAATTATAAATAGGCATAAAGCGGCATTCCTCCAGACAATGAACCAAATCACAGAATGGCACTGAGGTAGTGGGTGGAGTATCTTGTGGCTCTCTCCAGCATTAAAATCACTTTAAAAGTACACAAGTTAAAAACGACAGAACTTAAGATGTTCAAAATCCAATCCAAAAGTGGCTGTGCAATCCAAGAATAAATCATCAGGATAAAATGCTTTCTGAACGTTTAGAACAAATGCAACATTAAAATCAGAAAATATTCTGTGAGGTCAGAATCTACAGAAAAACAAAAAACAAACAAAAAAACAAATTCATTTATCTGAGAGACTCAATTTGGATCTCCAGTGCCAGTGCTGCCTGGACCAGACGGTGGCTTTACTCGCAAGCAAAGTAATCCTTCAGAGGGGCAAAGAGGTGTCGGATCACGGGAACGCTCCAGGACCGCCCAAGCAGCTTCTGCCTCTGTCCTCGCCCCATATTATTCACATCTGTGTAATGCTTTGGGAACCCAAATATTCTGAGTGCAGAAAGAAGTCAGTCATATTTATGCTGCTTTTGAAACAAACCCACTGACTTACTGTATGCAAACCTGATAAGGCAAAACTCAAAGTAAAATTCAGTTAATATAAATATAACTGACCTCTCCATTTCAGTGCACCATAGATAGTCTTCTTTTCCATTCATGGTGACTGGCAGAGGCCCCATCTTCCCTTGTTTGATGGAGTTGGACTTGGTGGTGATAGTGCGAACTTTGTTGAACTGATGATACAATAAAAAAAAGAAAATTGTTGAATCATTTTTGTTAAAAAGGAAGAAATAAGATGTAACTGTTTCTGACATTCTACCATCTAACTTAGTTGAGCCTAGATTCCTGGCATGTATATTTTGTAGGACTACTGTAAACTAAAACTACAAATTAAAACTTATATTTGTGCAAAATATCAACTTTTCAGTCAGAAGGTGCAATAAACCTGTTTACCACTGCAGTTCGTCCAACCTCCAGGCAGTCCTGCAGTCCTACTTTATCAGTGAGTGAATTAGCAAGTGGTCTACAAACACAAATTCACATTAATTCACAAGTTTTAAATCACATTCATCTGTGAATGCATCCATCTATTACTGAACATGCATACATTTCTATACTTAATAAAGTTATGCTTTATGTTTACAGATATGTGTGATTGATTGTTTGAGTGTGTGTCTGTATTTATACCGGTTCATTCCAGGTAAATTTCCCCAGAAGTAGCGGGCCCTGTGGGCTGGGCTTACTTTCACAGCATCAATCATCACAGGATTACACTTGAAACAGATAAATTCACAATAATTCATAACCATCTTAAACAACGACAACAATAACACAATTCTGGTAAACAGCAAGTATAAAGGTGCATTCACATTTAGTGCGGTTAGGCCGTTTTTGACAGGCGAAATCCAGCCATTTGAACAGGAATCCAAGCAAACAGGAATATCTTGTGAGGGCAAAAGATTTTCCCATACAAAGTTCACATCAGGTTCAAGTTCAAACATAATGCTGCTTGGTTTGAAAGTGACTTCTGTTCTGTGTGAGATGTGGTAATATTTGCAAAATTTGTGACTGCACCTCTA
>JAUZSZ010037715.1:0-12974 GCA_034780575.1 Labeobarbus marequensis
TCTTATCCCTCATCTTAATACTTATTAGCAGCATCTTATTTAAAAAAGGCACTTTTAAGAGCCACATTTGTCTTGTTTATTGTCTTATTTGTATTGTTTATTGTCTTGTTATTTGTCTCTCTCTCGCTCTCTCTCTCTCTCGCTCTCTCTTTCTTTCTGTCTCTCTCTCTCTCTCTCTCTCTCTCTCTCTCTCTCTTTCTTTCTTTCTTTTTCTCCACCCCCGAGAGACAGGACCTGGGTTGCTGCCTCTTCTTCACTCCCTGCAATCCACTCAAAGTGTAAAGGTCGGGATCAGAGAATATAGATTTGTTTGTTGGTGTCGTATTAAGCGCACTGTAGCAATTTCATGGATAGAGACTGGTATATAATACCTGGTTATTGCACCAAATGAAATGTGCAGGAGGCTGAACAATATAGGCCAGCCTATAAGATAAGATTGCTGCTGGCATGAAGTCTAAATAAATCAAACTTAAGTTTTGTGAGGAATGTGAGGTATTCAAATATGGCTACAGGAATCAAACAGCTCACTTGGCGATTTTCACTTGTTCTGCACTTAAATAATTTGCCAGCTTGCAAACATCCAGAGCTTGTACTACCTTTGATAATGTTAGAATAGTGATAAGTTCAGCATAGCCTACTGCTGTATGACACATGCTAATATATTGACTAGCTCTCTCTTTCTTGTCCTTATGTGTGTTTGGATCCCTGTATGATATTTAATATTTATATTTTGTGTGTGTGTACATTTCAGAATGACGAAGCCAAAATTCAGGCCCTGCCCAAGCTGCCAGGTCCATCAGCAGGCCAACCGCAAAACGTGCAGTGCTTGTTTCGCCACGCTGCCTAGCAAGCGAAAATTACAAACTGCACACATTAATGTTGACTGGGGCCAGAGGGTCATCAAAAACAAAAATGCATTGCGGGTGGTGGCCTCTGCCCAAATAGCTGTAAGTAAAAATGCTCATGCTACATTAATTGAGTGGTAATCAATATAAGCCCAAAGTACATACAGTATTTACATTAACATGCACATCCATCTGTCTTTTCTAAGGGGATCCTTTCCATCAGTCCAGAAAATATAATCTCTCCCCCTCTCGAAAGTGAGCGTTAATTCTGTCACTTTTATTGATAATGTGTGATGGGGCAAGGTAGGGCTTCACAATTAATCGAATTTTAATCACGATTTTGGCTTCCCACGATCAAATTCACGTGATCGAGCGATATTTAACCCCTTTTGCGGCAAAGATCACAGATGGCCCCAGATTACTGTTGTTCAACATTCATTACTCGTTAAAACATCACATACTTACTTGAAATAAAATATTTCATCATACAGAAAAACATTTATTAATTTTCCTCTGAATTATGTGATCTGAAGAGCTCAAACAGCGAACACAGCGAGCTTTGTCTCTGCTCTTCCTGATTCGCGACAGTTATGATGTCAGCGCTCTCTCATTCGCTGTACAGCTGTTAATCATCTCAAAGTTGACAAATTATTCAGATGTTGACAGGCTAGTGTTTCTTTCCAAAACCTGTAAACTAGTCTTTTTTTTTGCATAGTTCTGCCTTGAAATGTTTTCATTTGGTTACATTCTGTTATGGAATATTTGTTTTTTATTGATTGTATATTTTGAGTTTTATTCACATCCATTATGCAGGTACAATGCAAGTTTATATTTTGCTTTCTAAAATATATTTACACAATGGAAAATAGTGCCCTGTTGAAGTTTTGCTACATTTTCTTTATTTTTTTATTTATTTTTATTTATTCTTTAAGGAGATGCACTGAATTTTGGTTATTAAGAGGACCTATTTTATTTTGATGCACCTATTTGTACATTAGCAGGAATGTAGCACAATATAAATGTGAAAGCAGTTATAATTAGCCTACGTGACAATAACATTTGTTTTGGTTAAAATCAACAAATAATCGTGATAATTAATCGTGATCTCAATATTGATCAAAATAATTGTGATTATCATTTTGGCCATAATCGTGCAGCCCTAGGGCAAGGACCCCATTTGTAGAAGCATAATTTAATCTGTTAAATAAAAATGACCTTAGATTCAGGTCCAGGATACTGCAATTGATTATTTTCTTTTATATATATTCCGTCTCTCCAACGCATGTATGCACACAAACACATGGAGTATACATGCTTGAATATGAACACAACTGTGGAAACTTTTATTGAGTACTTTCTGTGGGTACCATGTTTGTTGACAAACAGAAGACATAGCAGCCATGTTGTGTGCTGTGTACCAGGTGTCACATGCGCGCCTGGATGTTAGAAGTTGGCACATCTTGTCAGGATGAAATTTTAGGCAGACAATCACTTTAAAAACCTCACCATACATCCCTATTAATTGCTTTTGCTGCACACATTATACATGACGCTCAAGTGATAATTGTACATCACATGCATGTTGCTCTGATAAACAGTTTGCCAAAAAGCTCCCCATACACAATATGTAAAGATACTTTCATTTTATGCAGGCATGCTTCTGTTGTGAAAAAAAAATCTTGAAAATTCATTGGTGTATGTACATAAGTAGGCAATATTCCAGACTACACTTATATTAAAATACTTGTGACAGGGACTAGGGATAGGGATGAACTATGAATCAAGTAGTACCTAGTATATACACCAAGTAAACTGCCCTCTGTTTCTGATTTTAACTCAAGATTCTTGTGCCGGCTCAACTTCATCTCTCAACTTCTAACTCTACTAACTTCTAACTTCTAACTTCAAACAAAATCAAGCACTAACAGTTGCAATTTAAGAAATCCTCATGAAACACTATGTCTTTAATCACATGGTTAACACTTGTTGAAAGCGTTAAAAACTATTTTTTGCCAAATTGGGTCTTTAAATAGTAGATGGACTACCATATATGTAGTAATGTAGTAACATAATGTATTGGAAATGTGTTAATTACTTTGTTTCATTTCAGGTCCAAAAACTTTCTGCCTTGGGCTATATGCCCATATTGTTCATTAGCCAGAGGCACAAGGGCACAGGCAAGTTGGTGGCAGACGTAGTCACGCATCTGCCACCAACGCAAGCCAACACAGGTTTTTTAACAAGTATGAAGAAGGCATATAACTTCATTATCAAAGTGTATGGTAAGATACGTTTTATGTAGAGTTCATTAGTGTTTGTCGTAGATTTTTTTTGACGATGTGTTCAGAATGTATATTTTTGCTAACTTCACAACAGATGTGCCCCAGCCACAACAAGACCAGCACCTTACCCGAGACCAACCCCAGCCACAACAAGACCAGCACCTTACCCTAGACCAGCCCCAGCCACAACAAGACCAGCACCTTGCCCTAGACCAGCCCCAACAAGACCAGCAAATTATTACACTTAACCTATTTCCGATAGGCACTCATATGCAGCCTCTACCACCCAGGAAAAGACAAAGTAAGTAATCTTGCCTTGCACCCCATCTGTAAATTTGTCCTGTGTTTTTTTGTATTCAGAGCACAATATAAAACAAGTTACACATGCTGAATTTCTCCCCTTTTGATGAATTAACCCCCCTCCCCGCAAATATGAATATATCATTCTTAACCTTTTCCCTAAGCCCCACTATCCACCCCAGGCCAAGGCAGACAAGCCCCACCATCCATCCAACCTCAATTAAGGAAAAGACAAAGTAAGTAATCTTGCCTTGCATCCCATCTGTAAATTGGTCCCGTGGTTTTGTAATCATTGTATTAATATAAAATAAGTTAACCAAAGTGAATTTCACCCCCTTCAATTAATTAAGCCACTCCCCCAAGATACTGAATATATACTGAATATATAATTTCCCCTTGCACCCTAAGCCCCAGCCGCAGGCAAAGGAGCCACGCAATCCGGCAGAGAAGCTCCACCCTCCACCCTTGCCAAAAAGAAGAAAATAAAAAGTACACATTCTTTGCAGCCCATGTGTATATTTGTTTCTTTTCTTTGCACCCCATGTGAATATCAGCAGCCACGTGTTGGGTGTAAGGGTGTTGTAGAGGCCAAAGTACAATTCATAGTAATGTGAATACGAATTAATGTTAAACAGATAATTAATTTCATTTAGAAGTTCATGTAATGGTTAAAAATGTTAAATAATACTTAAAAGGTTAAAAGCATACTAGAATTCATGTGCTTATAGGATTTGGTACATATTAGTAAAACAGTGTACTGCCTGTTTAAGAATTAGCCTACTTTGGCTACATTACGTTGATTCTCATAATGTTATTCAGATCTTGAGAGCGGTGGAAGCAAATAGTTTTCTTACCTGCTAACTGCTAACTTATAGCTACTTCCATTAGGATTCTTTTATTTCATTAAGTGCTTTAGTCAGCTCACATTCTCTTTTGTAAATCGGAAACCAAGGAATAAAACCAGAGATTTTCATCTTTTATTTCAACAACATTTCTGAAGTGGATTTATTGAACTGTGTTGCTGGGCTCACAATAGAGACTGTGGATGGGACTAGCTGCTTGGCATAATGTTAGATAGTTATTAGTGTAAGCCATTGCACATCTCAGGATTTCAAACCTCTACAGGTGTTTTCCCATGTAGTCCCCTTTTATTTAACCAAACTCATGTTGTATTCACACTTGGGTCTCTTTCAGCCCTCAAAGTGAACTAAGAACAGTGACTCAGCATTTTTTGGGGCATATGTGAACACCACAAGCGAACTCAGACCCATTTGAAATGAACCAAACTTTTTTTTTGCCTTTGTCATTTAAGGTTGCAAATGCAGTCGACAGACAATTTACCCATATGATCAAATATTGGAAAGATGGATGAATGAGGTAAGATGTAGAACCATATCTTTCAATCCACATGTGACAAAACAGTAACACTGAGCAGTAGTTATCAACCTTTATCAAGTATCAACCCTCTCACAAGTGCTACCCCTTACGAAAAAGTGTGTGTGTGCATGTTTGTTTCTGCAGGGGAAGGCATCAGAGGTCAAAGTGCGCTGGCTGCCTTGCTCTTCCTGGTAAGTGATGGCTTATTGTGTATATGTATCCATTAATTCATTAATTTATTCATTCATTAATTCATATTATTTCCACATTTTCTTTGCCATACATATGTATATTGTCTCTTCATCCATAGCTAGCACAGTCTTAGTGTTTTAAAACTGGGTCCCTTCCAGCCTTCAAAGTGAACTTTGAGCAGTGACTGAATTTTTTTGGCCATAAGGAACACTCTCTAAGCTTACTTAGACCCCTTTTAAAGTGAACTGAACTGAGAACATGTGCACGCCAGCCTACAAGTAGTCATCTGGCTCAGGTTTGGTCATATGACATCTGAAGCTAATACATTCTAACCTGTTTGCCCTATACATTTGCTAATTTTATTTTGTTTATTTTGGTTATTTTATATGGTGTTTGCCAAACAGCAGTTATTTTGTTCAAAGTGAAAACCACTGTTCCCACAATGAACCAAATTTAGCCCTCTTAAAATGGCCTGTGAAGTGGATTGAACCAGAAACAACTCTTGTCTCTGTGTTCACATTATGAGTTCACTTAAAGAGGACTCAGATCACTTTCTAGTCCACTTCAGCTCTGATGGGGTCTTAAGCTGTGACGCAGATGCCTTTGTGGTGCCATTGCGTCTTTGCTGACCCCCTCTGCGCTCGACATAGAGGCCTCTAAACACATAATTTAGATTATCGTGTCTACACAGTATTTGCATAGCGACTCGGTTAACCTGATGCAGAACTTCAAAGGGTTGTCTGTGGGCATGACTGTGTCCAAGCAACTACCGGTAAGTCCAGTAGTTTTCACTTGGAACAAAATGACTGCTGTTTGACAAATGCCATATAAAATAAACCCCAAAAAATTATCCAAAAGAAAAAGGGCAAACCTTTATTTATCAGCTTCAGATGACATATTTTCAAACTAGCCAGAAGACTAGTTGTGAGCTTTAGGCTGTACTGCATATGCTGTGTGTAAGATGACTTGTGGACTATTTACAGTGGCAGAGTCTGGGAGGACACCTGGGAGCCGGCCAGCAAGTTCGCAAGATGACCTATACTGTTTTACTATTCTTTTTGTATATTTGGTCAGAATTAAATTCACTATTGTTATATTTTATGATTTGTCTGTCAATCATTGACTACACTGAATAATTGTGTCATGACTTTGTGCTGTATTTGATGGGAAAATTGAGATAGTGGAAAGTTTCATGTAGTGACAGTCAAGTCACCTATATTTATATAGCGCTTTTTACAATACAGATTATACAAGTGTACAAAGCAGCTTCACAGTGATAACATGAAAATAATACAACAAAGTTTGTTTCTAGAAGAAAATTGCGTCCTCGTCCACCTTAAGGCAGATCAATAATATTGTTGAATATGAAATGCCCCCAACTAAGCAAGCCAAAAGCCAGGCAACCAGAACAAGTACTAAATTGGCATCATACTAACTGATCATGAACATTTTAGTCAGTATTTGTTTGTGGTAATTTTGGAGCAAAGTAAATGGGCTCCTATCCCTGGTGACAGATGCCTCCTGCGTCAGGATGTATTACTGAAAGGCTGCATCCTTTTTGACCTCTGACCGCTTAGCACACAACACTGTTTATTTTTGGTATCATGGTTGTCTGTTCAGAACACTTATGAGAGTTCTTAAGACATTTTCAAACATTCCCAATGAAGAGAAGAGGCACATTTATAAATTTTCAACAATGGTACATGTAATGATTTTACAGGTCAGGAGTGAAGAAACGGGCAGGTAACATCATCACAGACCCTTCTCACCCCGGCCACAACCTGTTTGCACTTCTGCCGTCAGGCCGACGCTTCAGATCTCTGCACACTAGAACATCTAGGCACATAAACAGTTTTTTCCCCCATGCTATCTCCAGCTTAAACAGCTAACACAGCAATTAACACCTGTTGTATAATTCATTCTCAGTATCTGAGAGAGAAGCAATAATTAGAGTTTTTTGTTGTTGTTTGCTTTGTTTTTTTGTAAATACATAGAAATTTTATTTATAGAGCTGCACCACAGTACAATGCACAAATCTGTACATAAGTCTCTGTTCAGATGTATACCAATATCATTATTATAGTTTTTTTATTCATGTTTTTTCCTTAGTCTCATTGAAATGCCTGTTCTCATGTCATATATGTATGTGCGTACCAAGAGCTCCTGTAAAAAAACCACAACAAATTCATTGTGTGTTTGCGCACACTTGGCGAATAAAGCTCATTCTGATTCTGATTCTGATTCTGAAAGAACTATATGATGAAATATATGAAAGTGAATTAAAATCACACCGTCTGAAGCGCCACTCAGAAAGGCAATTTTTTCATATCCTTTGCCTCATACAAAGACAGATTGGTGTCAAATTTCACAAATCAACATGTGCATGACATAAGGTGATCAGACTTCAGAGATCAAAACCGGAGACATGAGCCTGAGGAATCGGTAAAGCCAGCAACATTTCCAGCTTGGCCATCAATATACTTTAAAGGTCTATGTTTTCTTCTCATAAAACCAAGGACAGAGGTAGTTTTCCCTGACAATAGGGAATGTGCCAGGATACTGAGGACATCGATCTGGTCACCCTGGAATGACTTCACTCAGGTGGGCGGTTTACTAAGGCCTATGACAGTGGTGGGAAATCTAAGGCCTGGCCGTGCAAGGTGGGCCACATGCGGCCTGTTGTGCTGTTTAATCTGGCCAATGTCTTCATGTTCAAGGCCTCAGGTCTGATTTATCAGGAAAGTGTTGCACTATTCATGAAATACAATCAGTTCCCACTTATCCTAACCCTAACCCTAACTCTATCTTTATTCTCCATGCCAAGTATGAGCTCTTATCCTCTGGCAGAAGATATAGGGTACCCCAATGTAAACTAAGTATATTTCTAAACTATAGGCATAATTTGAACCTACCTCAATTGAAACTTTAAATAATGTTGCTTGAGGTTGCAGGGGTTGTGCAATAGCTTCATGATATAATGCATATAGGGTTGTGTGTAGGTTGCTCTTGTTTGTGAAAGATGAGCAATAGATTGTGGCTGTGATGTGCTTCAGTCTGGCTACATATCACTTTATGTATGTTGTTCTTTTAATGTAAGTATATGTCAGCTGTATGATAAAACAAATATGTCAAGTGTTATGTGTGAAGCATTTGAACTTGAGGCAAATATCCCTCTGGGGACAATAAAGGAGGACATCGCTGCAAAGTGGTCTCCATGATATGTAAAAATTAAAACGTTGTCGTAGGACTATAGCAAACACATTGTTGGAAAGGTCTCAACCTCGACAGTATGTATGTCAGTCCGAAGAGGATACATTACTCGTGCTTTGAAATATTGACCTCTGAACCTTGAACCCAGTACATGTTTGAAGGCTTGTCATTTAGTAACAGAAGGTGCTACACCAGCTGTTATAGAAAGCTCTGGACCTTAGCTGTCATGTAGATATGGTCTCCAAAGTTTACCCATTGTAAGCACTGTCAAATATGGTAATAAGCTATTTTGACCTATTTAACAATTTGATTTTTTAAATCTGATGACACCAGTGTGTTCCCCATTCCAAAAAAACCCATGGTGTATCCAAAATTCTACACTGCCAACTTCTAATTATGATAAATATACCAATATATTTTAAAACTACAACTTCCACTAGAGACGCTGTCTGCAGCGAATGGGCTTCAACTAAACTCAAAAAGTTCAAAACTGAGCAACGTGTTGTTTCTGGTGACAAAACCACTGATTAAATATGTACATTGAAGTGATACTGGCGTTATAAGTGGGATATGGGCTTCGCATGCGCCCCGCTCAGCCCATATCGTAGTGTTCTGTCTTACAGCATACTGTAATGTTTCACCGGTAATAAGACCCAAATAATATTATTAAAATAATGAATAACATGATACATTTTAGGCATTTATTAGCTTGTACAACCGCAAAAACAACACACATAGCTCAGACACATAACAAAAATCACTCAGACAAATACAAAAAGTGAAGAGCATGTCAAGTGATTACAAAGGCCTGGTAGGGACTGACCCTGTGATACATGATGGGCAGCTATGGAGGGATTTGCAGTGGTGGTAGTGCAAAAGTTAACAGTGCTGGGATTTAATCAGTGCAAAGTAGGGCTGCACAATATATCGAAATTATTGAAATATCCCAAATGTATACTGTATATCGCAATATGCATAACGCAACAGCTTGCAATAACTGGGGTCATGAACAAAAGACAAAGTTTTGTAGCTTTGATAAGTATCAGGATATATTTAATTCATACAGTGAAAACTAAGCAATATTTTATTTTTACATTTTATGATTCAGTATCTTTTATTAAATAATGTAGGATAACCTGAAACCCTGTGGTTTACACTGATGTTAAAATAACACTTCTTATGCTACAGTAAAACACTGATGTTCACTTTCACAAGTTATAAGGATGTTTTCTTGTCATAAAAAGAATGTGAAACACATGTAGGTTATATAATTTTAAATATATTTTAAAGATAATTTAAGTTTATTTTACACACTTTAAGCATTATCGTATCGCATATCGAATATCGCATTATTTAATGAATTTTCTTCAATATCACACAGCCCTAGTGCAAAGCTGTGCATGTTGTTAAATATGACTATGGAAAAAACAAGAGTGTAAGCATAATAGTATTGCTTAACAAAAACAATACAAAGCAGATAAGATAAGTAGAACAGACACTTATATTAAATTCAAAAGAAAAAGTTTATACAAGCCAACAGGGGTAAATAATGGGACCACAGTCCAAACTGTGTAGAGGGGCTAATGTAGCCTGTAAGAGAGTCAAATGGATAGTGGATACTAGAAAATAGACAAAGTGATGTGATGGGCAGGGAGAGACTCATGCTGAAAAGTCCATTTCTCCCCTACCCTTTTGTGTGACATTGAGTTGCTGGTTAGCCCTGGGGACAAAGGACCTCCTCAATGTTGAGCATGCAGAAGACTGCTTCTGCAAATTATCCTCGGTTTGTTTGTCCATGCCAAACACAGAGCCAGCTTTCCTTACCAGCCTGTCCCAACAGCCCTCTTCTTAATGCTGCCTCCCCAGCACACAACAGCATAAAAAAGGACTCTGGCCATGAAAATACTGTTTAATCGTGCTCAGAGTCACTACTGGTATGGTATTCCTCAGAATCACTATCAAAGTTAATTTCTGTTTCAGTCAGAACTTGAACATAACAGTTCTTTGCATGCTTTGCCAGGCTGTTGCTTGCTTGTTTGTTCTTCATCGTCAAGCTCTGTAGACCTTGGATCCCATCTTGAAGCAGGCCCCACGTCTCGCCTTACATGTTAAAACAAATTGAGCCTTTATTAATTAGAAACTTTCAGCAATATTGTAATGTATGCCAAGTATAACACAAAAACATACTGTACCTGATGTCACATTAGAAAGCTGGGATGACATGTGCTTCAGAGTGTCTGCACGGGTGCAAAGAGACTTCCAATGCTTGTTCATCTCTGCAATAAGAATCCTCTTCTCCTCCTCAAGTCTCCTTACTGCCATCACTATGTCGAACGCCTTCCTCTTCGTCCTTAGATCTACAGAGTCTGGAATACATAGATGAAACAAGTCAGTTGTATTTGAGGCATGATAATTGAGGCATGATAGATTTTGTGCCACTATGTGACTATTTCACATAGTCAACGGAATTGTGTACATACCACCGTGTGTAAGCTGCCATGGCCAAACAATCTCGTCAGATAGAATGGTGTCTAAGGTCAGATGTTCTGCATTAGGAACCAAGGTGTTATACTTTTCCACTACAGAAAGTAAATTTTTTTTTTCCTCCCTGATCTTTCAGCGGATCCGGGCACGTCCTTTGCATCCGTCATTATCTTTATAAAGACGCTGGGACCTCCTCTTAACATTTGCCACCAGCTCCTCAATTCGGCTGGCTACAGCAGCAAGATCAGCATCGTTTGGGGATGTTGTTGCTGAGAGGAAGAAATGAAGAGATAAGAAATATACTTGATTCCATGAAAAAATATTATTTCTGGTGTATAAGCAAAATAAAGCCTAAACAATATTTTCATATTTCTCTGTAACTGAGGCTACACTTGTAGCTAAGGTTGAGTATAGTTAGGTTAGTTAGGTTCTATATTGTCCCCATGGGGATAATCTTTTCCACACGTCATTAGCAATCAGAGTATGTGCTCTTTGACTACGATTACAATGAGCCTCTTTGGAATTGCAGCCAAGCTTAGTTAGAAGTGATGCATCAAGCAGCATATCAAACAGTATAAGACAGTATATTCTACCTTCTGCCCACTCATTGATATCAATGATCCAGCTCTCCAGTTGATTGTCTGTGATGTCCATTTCCATTTTCATGGCCTCCAGGTTATGCAACTGGCATTGCAGGGCTATTGTGGCCTTCAAACACAAATGACAATGAGAGAAATGCCTACAACTTTGACTATTGTTGATAAGGATTGTTAAGTACCTTCACTATTAGAAAACCACATACAACACTGATTAAATATACAGTATATTCGTATATACCGGTATATTGATTGTCCACGTATGTGGTATGAACATTTAATATTTTATATTAAGGCACTGAAAAATACAATTTACACTACACATGAAACCATCCGTATATTCTATTGTATTGAAGAATATCTGGGCAAGTCTTCCCTATATTTTTGAGATATATGCCACTTCATTTTACAATATCGCTATGAATGTTGCGTAAGGGAAAACTGGTGTCTTTACCTTCCGATATCGGCAGGCAGGGGTGGAAGCCAAGTTGTCAAACTTTCGTTGGTTCCAGCGCATGGCCATGACCGTCAGCATGTCTATGCGTCCTGCAAAAATAAAAATTATGAGATTATCACCCTTCTTTCCAGTAGCAGTAGGAGAAGAAACTGAGTGTGCAGACTTGTTAGGTACCACAAACTTTTGCGAGATAATAACTTACAGTATAGTACTATGGTACTAATCTGCTGTCTTGTGCCATTTGATTACTGTCCCATGTAGGGCTAGGTATCGTTAAAAGTAATTTGATACCGATACCTTGGCTTCGATACCGGTTCCTGAACGATACTTTTTCCGATACCAATTTTATGAAAAAAATGTATATAAATCCGTTTTAACAACATTACATTACCTCAAAAAATTAATTGGTTAAATTTTTCAGTTTGATGACTTTTTTTTTTACACTTAAAATCACGGCTGACACAGTTTTAATTTTCTGAGTTTTAATGACACATAGCCTGACAACATCTCATCTGACAGAGGACTGTGCCATGCTGACTGTGTTATTCATTTATTTTGAAATCAACGCTAAAGCTAAAAAGCGGAATGGAGTTTAATTTATTAAGGCATTCCTCAAGTGGAATGGACAATTTGACTGACGGCGCTCTGAAAAGTGAACAGACATTATGCGCTGAATTAGAGATGGTAAAATTGAAAGTGGGTGGGTCTTGTCCCACCCATATACAATGGGTACATGGTACCATATTTTCCATCTATGTGGGTTATGACGCTTACACGCACACACACACCGCGTCTTTTTGGGCAACCGCGTAAACTAGTGTTTTTCCGCCACAGCTAATAATGCCCCATGCACTAACGTTTACGAGATTAACCCCTTAGGTATCGAAATTTGGTACCGAAAAACAAGACGAGTTTCGATACTCGATAGTATTGAGGCAATTCGGTCAGTACCTAAAAAGTATCGAACTCGATAACCAGCCCTAGTCCCATAGTAGGTAAATAGCACAGGATAGTGAAGTAGTAGCATGAAACAATGGCGTAGGACAGTAGGTGAATGGTACTCTGACGTGTATTTTTTTATCACACTGCCCCTCCTTATTATCCTCCCTTCAAATAAAATAGGATGATGGTATTGTAATCGATCCATCCATTTGTGTTGAATATTCTGAGCTTTATATTTTCAGAGTCAGCATATATGCATGAGCTCAAAGTGGCTCACCATTGTCATCAG
>JAUZSZ010038596.1:0-12956 GCA_034780575.1 Labeobarbus marequensis
ATACAAAGTTAAAGAAAATAGAGCTGAGTTATCTTACCCTGGTGTGAAATAAAACCTAGCAGATCATTAAGTAAGACTGTAAAATACTCTGTCATAATACTGTATCATTACAGTTTAAAAGCTAGCCTTTGCTACAAGTTAGAAAAGTTAAACAAAATAAAAAAGAACCGAACATCTCGCGCTGATACATCCGTACGCCGTGCTGTCAAAACTCAGAATGGTAACATCCGGTCCCAGTCAGACCACTCCTACTGTCAGTCCCCTAACACGGGTGTAGCGATAGCCACCGGGTTGTAACGCTGTGTTTAAAAAGACGAGTTGAGTAGGACTTCACCTAGACATAAAAATACCTGCGTAGGTTTTGCGAATTTGGAAAAACAGAAATTATTCTGCAACAATGGCCGAGGCGTCATCACCTAAAACCCCCGAGAAGACCGTTGAGGGCGCTATGGGTGATCTCACTCTGGCGCCTAGGAAGATGAAACACGGATTATGTTTTACCAAATTCCTCCATGAACCTTTGGATAATTTTGAGCACAAGTTTCATTTATCTGGTAATCGCGTATGCGGTTACAACTTTGACAAGACCAACAGGGAGGTCAGGCTGAGCACCGTGGACAGTGATAAAAGATTCACGTACGACACCAGCGATGACCCTGATCTGTTTTTCACCGTAAAAGACTGGTGTTTATTTTACAATTATGTTTGGCGTGATTTGAAAGACGGATGCGATGATCCGCTGTTCATAGGGGAATGGAACGGCGTCACACCTGGAATGCGATACAGAATGTTAGGGGATCACATTAACAAACACAGCAATGACTACATCTACATACTTTGTAGCGATACCACCGAAGGTCTGCCTAAACGTGTTTGGCCAATATCTGAAGACGACCATCTCAAATATTACAGCATTAAATTCTTGTTTCAATGGAAATATGTGCCTGCGCTAGAAGACATATTTGGAAAGACTGACAAATTGTCGTGCAAGTCGTGCAAAGCATTTGATACATACAACAACATAAAAGTGAAATTGTTTCACCCTGAATGATGCGTGACCAGTTGGAGAGGCGTTCACGTAGCACCACTCACATTCTATAACCATTAAATACAGACCGACAGGACACTAAATAAGCTTCAACCGCTAACGCCAACAACATGACCCAAGAAAACATTTCAACGTCTCCTAGTTTTGTACGCGATGACGTCTCACCCGCTACGGGAGCGTCTAAGGACAACATTGCCTGGCTGAACAAATTTTGTACAGATATGGGATGCCATAACCTTGCATTTTTGGTGAAGTACGGACCGCCTCAATCTGCATTGCCTGATGCTACAACCTCTGACGCTGTCACGGACACAGTCAACGGGTGCATCGGTGTAACCGCTCATAAAATCATTAAAGCTGTTGTCGGGATCATCCTGGAACATCTGGTTGACAGACAGTTAAAAAAAATTGGTATGGTTGCCAGGTCGACCATCCTTCGCAAACACAACATTCATGTCTCTATGAGGCCCCTGCGTACTATTTTCTGGGCTGTTTTGAACAACTGAGGGGTAAATCTGATCTAAAACTCATTTTGGCCCGTACCTTGAAACTGTTCGGTTTATCGCAGCACCTCCAAAGAATTCAAGGGGTTGTCGACGATGTTCTGTGTGAGCTCAGAGATGAGATGTACATAGTGGGAGGATTGGCTGAACTCAGGACGAAGCTCGTGAAGTTGTGGCTAAACTTCACTTTAGACCTGTGAAATATTTTTTAACAAGACTATACGACCATGGACCTCGAGCGTTATGTCGCTTACTACCGTAACCAAGCGGGTAACGGATTACCCGGCTATGCCGGCGGACCTTTTATGTAAGTGCTTTTCAGAACAGCTCTACCTCTGTTGAAAAGAAGTTTTAGTATTGCAAAACCGCATCTAAAAGCCACCGTGAGAAATATAGCTAACGACGTTCTAACCACAGCCTTATCAAGATCGTATAATGATAATAGCAACGAGGGCCAAAACAGTAATAGGTTAATGGTTATGTCACGTGGATCTTTTAAACCGCCCAGAGTGTGAATGTGTAGGGGGAGTGGCCGTGTGAAGAAAGCTAAACGAGCTAGTAAGAAACGTACGGTTGCAAAACACTCAGGACGCTCAAGCGTGAAATGTGTGAAGAAAACTGTACGGCGCAAAAGACCGCTCAACACTATTTTCTAAATCATGTCTCTATTCCACAACATGTCGGAGGAATGTATTAAATCTGAGTTAGATTTATGTACTGTACCTATGACTCAGACGTCTATTGAAAAAAATACCTATGTCGAAAAACCACCTCTATCCGCAATAACGGATTCAGCCCGGCTAGAACTTTTTATTGCGGGTACAGGTGAAGATTACATCGATCTAACTAACACTCTGTTATATACTCGGATCAAAATAACCAGACCAGATGGCAGCGATATAGCAGACGGCGCACCTGTCGGTTTAATAAATTACCCTGGCGCAGGTGGATGTTTCTCTAGGCGATCATCTGATAATGCAGAGTTCTAGCACTTACCCTTACAGGTGTTTGATCGAAGCGTTGATCAATTTCGGAAAAGAAACCCTCAAAAGCCTCTTTTCAGCAGGACTGTTTTACAGAGATACGGCAGGTCACATGGACGCTACCGACCCTGCCAGAAAAAATACGGGGTTAATGAAACGCGCGTCATTTACCAACGCTAGCAATGTCGTAGAATTACTAGCCCCCATTCATAGTGACATTTTCTTTCAAGAAAAATTAATGTTGAATGGCATAGATATAAAAATACGGATGACGAGAGGTAAAGACGAGTTCTGTCTGATGCGTGATGACCTTGTCGCTTATAAATTCAATATTGACCCCGCGTCTTTTTTTGTGAAAAAAGTTTTGGTTTCGCCAGGCGTGCGGTTAGGACACGCGCAAGCTCTTTTATCAACCACCCCTAAATACCCTATAGAACGTGTGTGTCTGAAGAATTTCTCTATACCGGTAGGATCTCGTGTGTCTAATCAAGAAAATCCTTTTCTTGGAACGCTACCGAAATCTATAATTTTAGTAATGATGGAAAATGGGCATACGATCAAAACCTATTTGCTTTTAAACATTTTAATCTGGAATTTTTGGCTTTTATATCGTGACGGTATCCAAATCCCACCGAAACCCCTACAGCCCGAATATGAGAATGGATCTGCCGTGTGGGACTTTTATCAACTCTATCTACCGGAAAGCATCTTAAAAATCACCCTCTGGCAATAGATCGGCAGGATTTTCTCAATGAATACAACCTCTATGGATTTAATTTATCACTTGATGAAGCTTGTTCAAGTCACGTATCTTTAATCAGATCAGGAAACATTAGACTAGAAGCCTGATTCAGACAACCCCTCACACACTCTATAACCATCATCGTATAAGCGATTTTTGATTTGATCATTGAAATATCCAATTGAAGACAGGTGCTGGTCGATTATTACTAAGAAGTTGAAATCAATACCATCCAACTAACAGCGATCATGGATAAAATCCACACGACACATATTTTTTTAGGAGTGCTTCCGTGCAATTACCCACCAAAAACACTGTTAAAGAATTTACTGGCTATGCTTATTTTTAATACCCATCTGTCCACAGAACTGGGTCAACACTGGGTGGCCATCTACATAAACAATGACGGTGTTAGTTTTTTCGATAGCTTTGGCGGAAGTCCTAAAGATCCACGTTTTCCAAAGACCGCCAGAGAATTTTTAAAAAACAATTCTATTCGTGTGCAATACTCTAACAAGCAGGTTCAAAATTTCACATCAGATACTTGTGGGCAACACTGTGTGTTTTTTTTCTGTATTACGTGTCAAAAGGATACGATTATGAAGATATTGTTAAAATGTATTATGATGATCCGATTAAAAATGATTAAATATTCATTCGCTTTGTAAAGAGACTGAAACCTAGACTCTGCCACACATTTAATTGTTTTCAATGTGTGCAGATTTGCAAATATCTGTAACGCATCTAGAACGGTTCTATAATTTCATGTTTAATAAATAAATGACATTGTATTCACAAATGTATTAACGTGTGTACTGTATAAATGAAAGAAGGTGTGTTTAATAAATAAAATATGTAATCACAAATGTGTGTTTACTGTATAAATAAAAGACAATGTGTAATCAATCATGTTGATAATTCAGCATAGGGTTTAATACAGACATTTCAAACATGTTTAGAAAAGTATTTACAAAACAATAACATTAAAAAGTTAACCATGCCCTAGCATCAAGAACTGGTGAATTAAACACGTTTCCGAAGGGGGTGTTAGGTTGTGACGTAACTGCAAGTTTCTTTTTACCTCTCCGTTTTTTCATCGGAGTCATCTTTAGCGACATCTGCTGGCTGTGTGTGGATGATTTACTCTTAAGGGTCTTGACCGTGTGTTTAACTTGCAGATTACTTATAGCTGAAAACGGTTTGTTTAAAATGGCAAAAGCATCCAGAAATTCTTTCCATCCGCGAGGTCTGTATTCATCACGGATGGTATGAGGTGCTGTTATACTTTTAACCAAATCCAACATGTGCGATCCACTGATCACACGCCCTTTAAACACAAACACACCAGAATCTGTCCATGAAGACAGTTGGTTGGCGTTAGAAATTTTATTCAATATGAATTTGACGTTTTTTTAAGCTTCTCTGTGGCACGTTGTTTAAGATCTCGTTGATGATTAGATCCTCTCAGTCATCGTTATTAGATGGTGGGACAAGCGCATTAGCAGGCGAGGTAACAGGTGTACCATCAGGTGCATCGGTATGTACGCCGTCCTGTTTCGGGAGCGTAAGAGTTAAAGTCCTGCTCTCCAAATCGCCCTGTTTTACTATAGTTAAAAACCACTGCAAGACATTGGAATAAAGTTTAGCTTTCCCGTGCAAATCTAAATCGGTCCTTTGTAATATATTTCTTATAGACTCGTCCAAATCGTTCTCCACAACTTGTTGAATGGTCTCGCAAATATTCCCGGCCCTTAATTTATTCAGCTGGTTCTGCGGAATTACATAATGCTTTTCAGCATATTCCATTCCTAATGTTGTCTGGATGATATTAAACTCGTCATAAATGGTATGGCCACGCTTAACAGATGTAGGAGAAAGCCGCCTCTTGGATTGATCAGATGGGTTTTTTTCTCGCGATGTTGATCTTTTTACTCGCCGCGTATTTGATCTCCTCTTTTCTCTTTTTTAATCTTTGGAATTGCGCTGTGTATGGTACCGCAGAGCACATTAAGAGCTATCTCACACAAGGATAGAATCAGTTGATGCCGACTGTATAATGACAAGCCGTTGTTTCGGTGAAGCCTTATTTAACAGTTTTAAAAGTTGCAGGTTTTTACAAAGCCTGTCGCTCATTTTCTTATTTTCACCAAAGTTTACCGCGTTACACATCCAAAAGGGTCTACGTTTGTACATTCAATAAACTCATTTCTGTATTTCATACACCCCTCTCGCAACAAAACATCGTTCTTGCAATACATTGCGAGTTGTTTTTTGAAGTCAAACACCTGTCCTGCCATGCTCTCATACCACTTTTTTCAAATTTTGCCTGATCAGGATCAGACATGTTGTGGTATCCATAATGTTCTTTAGACGGGTACAGACCTACATAATTTGCATTTTGCAAATGATTAAAATGGTGGGGAAAGAAACCTTTTTCATCTGTGTTTAGGTTTAAAGCGGTTGGCATTTTTGACAATTTCATAGGCAAGAAACTGTAGCTGTCTATGTATCTCTGTTTAAACGTCTGATCGTATATGTATAAGAGTCTACATCCTTGAAGTATGATTTTTGGCGTTAGCCCCTGACTTGTAAAATACTCTAGCAATATAGAAAGAAACGAAACCTGAAGAGTTGTGTGCTATAAATGTAAAGTCTGCAAATTTTGGACGTCTGAAATGTTTAATCATCTTGTCTACGCAATCAACCCCTTCGGCTGAAAACTCTTCACCATCTTGCGAAATGGCACACACGTAATTTGCTGTATGTCTCCCGTTTTCGTGCATCGTCTCGAAATCATAATAAATATACTTTTCGCTATGCTTGTCAGGTTTTAGTGGTTGTATATAACAGCTGTGATGACCTTCATCAATTAGAATCTCGCTGCAATGAGGGCATTTGGACGGTGCGCACACGTGCGGTAATACTTTATCACCTGACCATTTTGGTCTGTATTGTCTGCAACATCTGTCACAGTATTTTACGAGATCACACAGAGATCTCCCTCCGTCGCTTTGCGGCTGTTTATGCATTTCATAACAGAAGTCAGATCTGCAATATCTAACGCAGTCCTCACACTGCGTCCATTTCTTAGAGTGCGTGTAGCACTGAGGCGTATTACACACCTTACATGTAAATTTGCAATAATGTAAACTACGACTGTTAAAGCCTTGATAGCAGTGCTCGCAGACGTAGCTGTACCCTAAGAACCCGTTCAAATTTTTTGTCATGTAGTAATGAGCCTCGTGCAGATATAAATGTACCGTGTTCTGGTGTGTTTCATCTGTATTTTTATACACCTCCAATTTACCTGAACACGATCCGTGAAAGATGACTATTTTCAAGTTTAGAGCCGTTTCGAATTTAGATACGTCATGAAACGCGATTTTATCTTGCGGATCATAACCCAGATCTGTGTGTATGTTGTAGGCTATTCTCAACAATTCCTGGTCGGGGCAATGAGGATTTAAAAAACGAGCTAGACATATACTAAAGCACATATTGTCTGATATATTTTTTGGAGCAAAAAGATTCATTTTATTTTTTTGGATGACCATATTGTTTGCCAGGTCGGTTAACTTCCTCCGACCTCCACCTTGTCTATTTCTAGCCACAGATACACACAACTGTAAAGCAGAATCGCAACCCACATCAGCGTTGCTTTGAACCGCTCTTTCGATTTGATCGATAAATGTATTAACGTCATGGTTATAATGTCTGTGGGGAGACTCTCACCTTGCAGAGACAAGTTCATAAAACCGTTTTCGCCACCCATCAACCGCGACAGATCAACGATCTCATTCAAAATATCTTGCAAAAAGATACTATACGCTGCGTAATCATCTGCGGCGATTTCACGAAAATTTAAAGTTCTACGAATTTCTAAACCGTTAAATCTCGGTCTTGGGATAATTGTAAAATCCCCCATGCGACCCCCTTCGCTTATTAGTCTCTCTATAAAATTTCGACTGAGACCCATATCTGGAGCTGAGGGATCGTAACCTGTTGCGTCATCGTTAGATGGACCTGTGCCAATCTGCTCGCCGTCATTTATAGACATACCCAACCATTCGTTTTGTTCGTCTACCAGTTCGTGTAATCTTTCGATCATGTTAAGCGAATCTGGTTGTAACATTTGTAATTGATTATTAATCAGATCGCGTAATTGTTCGACATTATTTTGAAAATCGTGTCTAGGTCTGGACGACCTCTGTTCCTCTTCTGATTCACGGTTATGTAAATCGGCGTGACATCTTTTACTGCTCATTTTGAAAATTTATTTTTTAAATCAGAAAATACAAAAGACAAACTTGCGCACTCCCTTGAAAACACAACAACTACGGTTCACAATATAACATAAGCAGATGTGTCAGAAACAAACACTTACAATATAAATTCAAAATCATTGTTTTGCCAGCACTGTGTAAAATTGAATCAGAAACAAATAATAATAAACAGTTACAAATCAACATGAAATGCTAATGATATAAATCAAACAATCAACGATGAGTAAATAGAAATCAACACATATGGATTACTAATAACGTGAATAAAACAATATTAATGTAAGCAAAAAAAAATAATAAAATAAAAATAAAATCAAACAATCAACGATGAGTAGATAGAATTACTGATAACGTGAATAAACAATAATAATGTAAGGAAAAATAAAAAATCCACTACTCCATAGATGGAAAATTATCTCCTACCCATTACACGATTATGCAAATCTACTATTACACTTTGCACAAGATTCAGACGTTCAGACATCAAAGATAATGCGTTTACCGTAAGCCTTTGCTCTGTACGAATTTCTTGGAGTTGCGTACGAATTTCTCGGACTTCCACGGGTACACCGTTCATACTTTGTCGAAAGTCCGTGAACTCGTTATACAACTGCTCGTGACAACTTCTCCAAAACTCTGCCGCGTGACGTAAGGCCTCGGTGTGTTGTTGCTGACACGCTATGATATTTCTTAAAATCGAAATTACATCAGCTTGCGCGTTACCCGCAATCTCTTCTACTTCCCGGTAAGATAACGGGCGTCCGGCAAGGTCAAAAACTCTCTCAAAGTAACGGTTAACGCGGTTCAGCACTCCGTGATCCAGCCTCCTATTTAAATCGCTTTCGCGGAACAATGCCCGAGGTATTTCATGTTGTAATTCCTCCTCCTCTTCCTCGCTCTCCGTGTCGGTGAAGGACGCCTGATCCCATGCGTGGATCATGGAGTCGGTCCATGCTGTTAGACCCCGCTCATCGCGATCTTCTGTAAAAAGAATAACAATAATTGTTTTATTAGATAAAAGTCAATCATAAATACAACAATGTGATTTTCTGTTTTAATACGTACCGTTATTCTCTGAAGTTCTTAAACGGCTGGTGGATGGGATGTCTTCCGCTTCCTGATCGGTCAATTTTACTCGTTTTCTAGCCTGACCACGACCGTACATTCGCGGTGTGGGTGAACTGATCGCAGTCGCACGCGCAGGCGGTAGTTGTGTGAAGTCTTTCCACCGAACACGGACCTTGGGTGGGGGGGGGTCGTTGTGACGTTGTCTGGTTCATGACGTAAGTCCATTCTAACCTGATGTACGGCCTCTGCATTTGATAGTATTTCACGGCTGTTGTGCCCATCATTTTGCTCACCTATGAAATTTAGTAAACACTGTTTATGAGATGATGGAACTTTTAATGCTTTAAGAAAAACGAAACTCTGTATAACCTACCATTAAGTCCTATGTCATCACCGTCAGGCTGTAGTTGGGCTTCATCAACTGTAATAAGATATGTTATTATTATTGTTTTTAGACGTTAAACCGATGGTTAGAAAAAGTGTAAAGACTTACATATCTCCTCGAGTATCTGCTCTAGATTTTCTAGATTCAAAAGTATCTGGAATTAATAATAATATCATGTTAAACAAATATCCACATTAAAATATTTAAACAATCCTATGAACAAAACACGCTTACCATCGTAATTGTCAGCCATTGTTCCGACGTTTGTTGAGGAATAACGCGGTCGTAGGAGAAGTTAGAGTTTACAGGTAATGAAGATGTAATAACTTTTGCTTTTTAACGTTTCAGGCTGTGGGGCGTCTCCTGAAAAGGTATCATAAATCTGAAAACTGCTGTCAGGGGTGGCCTAATACCACGAATCTTTAGTAAGATGTAAAGTTGTATTTGTGAAATGGTCAGATATTATGATTTAGATTTACATCGCATTTGTTAAAATAAAATAAAAACTCTATACGTTTTATATTTACCACTTATCGTTTGCACCATATATTTATTTAGATTCTGACCTTTGTTATAAATCTCATCAAAACCCACGCCTAAATACATCAGACAGTTACCCGCTCCCGCATCTTCATCAGTTTAGTTAACACAGCTGGGGATGTTTCATCGCGTCTTTTAGATCTTCTTTTTTCTTTTACATCTTAATTGGCGCAATATTAGCACGTCCCTGCTTGCAGACAGGCTTTTTCCTTATCTTGAACGCAACGGGTATTTTTAACCCATGAAAAATCAAAACTAGGGATATCTGGTTATTGACCTCGCGTGATGTAAAAGTTCGCTCACGCAGGTGCATGTCATAAAATGAGATGCTATTTGATCAGTGAACATCTTAGAAAGATGAGCTGTTTTGATCGACGAACTTTTTACCTAACATTCTAACAAGGTTTACGACGCCAGATTCCCTCAAAAACTCATGAGATTGCAAATGCCCCGGAAACATCTTTAGATGTTTTTACAGCGGTCTCTTGATCAGATACGACCGCTTCGGTAATCATACATCCAGACACTCGATCGCGCCGTTCTCATTTCACAGCGCTGCGTGAGGCCAAGTATTTACATTTCGTAAGATGTTGTAAAAGTTTAGATGTTGTACGTCTGTTTTAACTGATAGATAACACGCCGCAAGTGTTATGGCAAAAAATCCGTAAAACATTCGCTTTAGTTTGTACGCACACACGTACGTTTTAACTGACATAGCACACTAAAAGTTTTAAGATTGACAAAATAAAAAGAGTAAATAAAGGACTTAAGTGTGAATTAAGTATAAAATAAAACACCATTTTCCCTGTGGATTAAAACTGCTTGTTTAAAAGTAAAAAACTTGCGTAAATTTTTAGAGACAAAAAAAAAGTTATAAAGCACGGCAGAAGTCTTAAGCTTGACAAAAATCAAAGAGTAAATAAAGTAATTATGGCCCTTGAATAAAATAAAACAAAACGGATTTTTTTTCTCCTATGGATTAAAACTGGTTGTTTAAAAGGAAAAACTCGCGTGTCTAATTTTAAAGAGAAAAAGCTTTAGGATGATCATGCTGAATGGTTTCATTCATTCAGAAACACTAAAGATTTATTAAAAATAACCTAAAAACGTTACTTTAATTCTTTTAAATAAACTTTGTTTGCGTCGGTCTCACCTCCGGTGTAGGGGCGGTTGTAGCTGTGGTCTGACTGGGGCCGGATATGTTACCATTCTGAGTTTGACACAGCTGTGCGAGGTTATCTGACGGGCGCTGCGTAAAATAGTCGCTTCTTTTTTACTTCTCGTGATAAAAGCTAGCTTTTAAATTGTAATGATAGACTACAACGCAGATTTTGACTACTGCTGGATGCTGTTGTTTTAACAATCGTCTCTGATATTCATTTATTTATTTATTTTTAGATCGCGGCTAGATGCGTGGTTCTTTTTCCGTTCTTTTCTTTTCTAACTTGACAAAAGCTAGCTTTTAAATTGTAATGTTACAAGATTTTGACAAGTATCTTATACTTAACGGTCTGATATTTTTTTATTTCACACCACGGTAAGATAAGCCAGCTCTATATCATTTAACTTTGTATCTGTTATAAACTCAAACTTTTTTTAAAAGTGCAACAGATTTTGTCTAGTATACTTAACTAACGCGCCTGATGTATTTTGTTATAGATGAGCGAACACGCTCGCATCTTCTTCTTTTTATTTAACTTTGTCAAACTAACTAGTTTTAAATTGTAACAGAAAAACTGCCGTATTGTTTGACGAATGTATCTAATGCTTTTTGATATAGATGAGCAAACACGCTCACCTCTTCTTTTTATTTAACTTTGTCAAACTCTAACTTTTCCTAAAATTGTTTAAACAACACTAGCTGGTCTTGAGTTGTAGGGAAAAAACAGTCATTGTTCGTTTTACGTGTATGTTTGAAAACACTTTAATAAAAACTTCCCTTTATCCGTTTAACACTATTTCACCATTGAAAGTTTAAAGCACATAACAGTTTCAACAGGCCACACAAAACCACACTGTCATAAAATCCTTAAGATTACCGGGCTGTATCACCAGATGGTCACTTAGATAGGTGGGTGTGGACAAAACAGGTGTCCGAACAGGTGTCCAGTTAGGGTGGGAAGGAGGGTGGGGGGAAAGGAATTTTTATGAGGGGCAATAAATCAAATTTTTTTGACACAAAGTGCACTACCATCTCTCTAAGAACACATTACATTGGTCAAAGTGCCAGCAAAGACATTTATAATGTTACAAAAGATTTCTATTTCAAATAAATTTCTATTTCTATTCATTAAAGAATCCTGAAAAATAAAATGTATCACAGATTCCCCAAAAATATTCAGCAGCGCTGTCAACTGTTTTCAGCACTGATAATAATCAGAAATGTTTCTTGAGCAGAAAATCAGCTATTTTAAATTGTAATCATATTTCACCATTTTTACTATATTTTTGATCAAATAAATACAGCCTCTGTTAGCAGAAGATAGTTCTTTCAAAAGCATAAATAAGCAATCACACAATTATTCCAAGCGTTTGACCAGTAGTGTATATCTTTCATCCTATTTGGCTATTTTTGAAGCTCCTGATGTTAAACGAGGCGTCAGTGATGTAAGAGTTAGTTCGATGTTTCTGCACATTTGTTTATAGTCTGTTCTGTTTTGTATATCTGTCGCTCATCTTGACCCTGCGAGAGAGATCATGAGACCTCACTTCAGCTTCAGACTGTCAGACTGCGTAAGTTCGTTGCCCATTTTGTTTACATCTGCGGGACACGTAGCATCAAACCCAGAAAGCTGACCGGACGCATGCATGCAGCAGTCGTGATACGCTTTGTCACAGGAATTCAGAATTAAACGATTTACTTCTTGAATAGAGAGTTTGTTTGTTAAACTATTAGGTTTCAAAATGACAAATTCACAGGGATCATCATTTGAATATCTTAATAGATGATGTTCCTCAAATTCTCAGTAGTCTTCTCTACACTTTAGTTGAGCTCTTCCATGTAAGTATTTCATCTTCATTTGATCTTTAATTCATTGTCCATTTGTTTGAATTGCATTCCTTTGCAAAATGATAATAGTCCTTACTAAAGAGATTTAGATATTAAACTTAATAGCAGTGGAAGATGTTGATATTTTAATACATGCATAATGTGCATGGCGTTAAAGTTAAAAAAGCAAAAGAAGTTTTTCTGATGATGATGTGAATGTTGCATTAATGCATAACAGTCAATTCACTTCCATTTTGTAAATGCATGGTAATTGACTTCCTGAATGAAGATCATTAAATTCCTATCCCTATTAGTGGACGGTGTTAAAAGTGGATAATTGTATATTATGGCAGGTATTTATCCTAACGAGTGAAGTGCTTACATGCTGCAGAAGGTCTAGTCATGTTAATTTCTA
>JAUZSZ010038703.1:0-12612 GCA_034780575.1 Labeobarbus marequensis
GGAATGGCTTTACTATATGTCTGAATCATGCAGGAGGGACGGAGGGCGACAGACGCTCAGACATCTGTCCTGCTCCCTTCAGAAGTAGAAACAACATGAGAGACCTCTGTCCTATGAATTCTACATGAACTCTGTGCCACACGCTTCTGTTTGGCTGCAGTGCCAAAGCTCAAAGCCCTCTGCTTCTGCAACCGACTCACAGTCTCTTTGTGACCTCATTCTCACAGCTGATGGTCAGGCATTTGAAGATTCTTGGGAATTATCGATTTTTTTTTGCACAAGTTCTTTAATAAATAAATTTTAATGTTGGCAACACCATCCTATATAAACCTTCCCTGGAGAAGTTTTCATAGGTCTAAAAATGATTGCATGTATTTTTATGTCTGCATGTTTATGTGCATGTGGGTTGGCGATTTTTTATTAGTTATTTTCTTGACTCACATTGTGCATTGGGGGTTTTAGCAGTTCATACTCATGCTCATACTAGTGAAAAATAAATATACTAAAATGTATTTGAAATACACTTATTTCATGCTAAGTATACTACAAATACATTCACATATTTATGTACTTATGAATTAAAATCCCCCACAGTTGTACTTTTAGTATACTAAAATGGTATACTTAAAATCTGCTAAATTGGAACAACTAATTTTGTACTTAATGCACTTTTAATTGTGCGGAAGTAGTGCTGAGGTCCAACTGAAGATATACTGAAGTATATTTGGTTGCGATAAAGTGGTACTATTGCAAGTGTACTTCAGGTTCGCTTGAAATATCTTGCATTTAAAGACGAATTCAAAGATCATACAATCCTCATCAATAGTGACATTAAAACACATTTTAGGCTTAATATTAAGAAATATGCATTGTGCACTAGTAGTACTCCAAATAAAGTTTGATTCTAATTTTTAGTCTCGAATGCTATATCTGTAAAGATGTTAATAGATTTGAACTATACTTAGTATGAAATAAATGTATTTTAAGTATATTAATTTAGGGTAGTTTACCAAAAAATGAAAAATGTTTTGGTGGCAAGTCTTGCACAGGCAAGCTCAGCTCATATTGGCTCCATCGAAAATCACATACTTTTCTACTATACATTAGGCAAAAACAGTATGTGAAAAGAGTTGTGCCCCGTTGTGTTGTCATTTTGCCTCACACTTGATTTTCAAACTGCTTGAAATTATGGGTTAAACTACTTATTTAATCTTGAAATTTTGTGAATAGTTCTCATTTAGGGTGGTGAATGAGCATATAAAGTTTCTACACATGAATGTGTTTTGAAAATGCTGTAAAAATTTTGACAGTTGACGGCAGCTATTGATTTCCATAGTATTTTTCTCCATACCATGGAAGTCAATGGCTACCAGCAACTGTTTGGTTACCAACGTTCTTCAGAATACCTTCTTTTGTGTTAAACAGGTAAAATAAACTTAAACAGGTTTGGAACAACTTAAGGGTGAGTAACTGATGACAAAATTATAATTTTTGTGTGAACTCTTCCTTTAAGACTCTAAAAAGGTTTTTCAGACATTTAGCAAACACCGCTTTTATCCCTGAGTAAAGAAATGCTTCATACATTTAATTTCATGGCAAAAGTAGTACCTTCAGATGCCATTCATAAAACACACAATATAGATCATACTTTTTAATGGCTGCAAAGTACTTATTCAAAAGGAGTACCTACTCATTAGGGGTGTCAACAGTAATCGATTCGGCGATGCATCGCGATGCGGGGCATGAACGATTCAGCATCGATGCGGCAAAGTGCCATAATCAATTATGTCACTGTTTATTATCTGGCGGAAAATAAAGGTGTGAAGTTTTAAATACTTCCGGTTCCGGGGAATAACAACAACAACGAGCAAGATGGCTGAGGCGGAGGGAGATGACCGCGATAGACGGGTTAGTAAAAACGCGCCCAAAGCTTGGAAAGCGGACATCTGGGCACATTTCCTCTCCTCTCTAGGTTAGCAAAGAGATACTTGTGCATCCCCGGGACAAGTGTGTCAGCAGAGAGAGTCTTCTCCACTGCAGGAGATGTTATCACTGCAAAAAGAAGCGCTCTCAAACCGGACCATGTCGATCAGCTTGTGTTTTTGCACAAGAACCTTGAAATTCCCAAATGCTAAACAGTGAGAAGTTATGATGTAGGCTTAGGTTAAACTATACATTTCCTCACTCTGAAACGGATTGTTGATGATGGTGATGTTGAACTCAGAGGGAAGAAGTTGTTTGTTTGCACAAATTTGGTAGTAGGCTAAGCCTACACACTTTATTTTTGGTTTACATTACTGTATTTCACATCTTGATATTTTGTTGTATGCAGTTGATGTGATGTAGGATCAGGGCAGGCATATAATTGCCATTGTCTTAAAGCTGCTAAGCTGCTGTTTTGTTGAGAATAGTTTGCACTTTACTTTACTACTTGAAAAAAGTTTCACAGTAATAAGTGGTTACTGTGTGTTGTTGCACTGAATATTTTTATTCCTGGGTGGTTGTTGTTAAAATAGCGCTACTTATTATTTTAATATTTGCACAGGACTTCAGGAAGTGGCCTGTCTTAGAGCTGCTATTTTACTGTGTAAAAAAAAATATTTATGTTCACTGCTGAAAAAAGTTGGCTGTTATTTTATTGCTCTATTTATTTAATTTCAAATGGTTCTTAAGCAGAGAGAAGAGAAACATTTCTCATTCAAAGCACTGAAAGCACTGATTTTGATTGTTTGAAAATGCCATATCCAATACCCTGTACCATTTTATTTAATTGCGTTCTATTTAATCACATTTTATTTAATTTAATAACTTTTATGTCAAAGATACAGGAGACACATAGCAGCCAATAAAATCTGTTGTTTAATATCTGCTCATGACTGATGAAAAATTTGCCTTGTGTGCAGTAGAATTTTGATGGATCGCAATGCATCATAGAATCGAATTGAATCGAATCGTTACCTGGTGAATCGTAATTGAATCGAATCGTGAGGGCAGTGCCAATGCACACCCCTAGTAAACAACACAAATGTATTAACATTTGCAGACCCAAATGTGCATATTAATTTAAAAAAAAATGTGTGGGGCTTAAAAACCACCTAGATTACAGATCAGATAAAGATTTGTTTCAGTTTGATTTTGATTCAGATATACCCAAAAGCAAAACAAAAACTAAAATATTAGTGCCAAATTTCCACTGGTTTGATCCATTTAAAGTTAATATCTGTTAATTTATTCATTCAGATATCAACCAGTCATAGTGATGTGGAGGCACTACCTTCCTTCACAATTCATGCATTTTGTTGTTACAGTAACATTTACATTACACATAAAGATCTAAATGAGCACACACTGAGTTCAAGGAAGAAAAAAGAAAGCACTGGCTTTCGTTAGTGTGGGTTTTGAGCACTTTATATACATGAATGGTTTATACATTGTTCCGAATATTCATTTTGTTTTATTCTTGTGCAGTCGATTATTTTCTCAGCCAAGTTTGTTTGAGGAAACTAGAAAATGTTTTAATCCCCTGGAATGTTTTAATCCTACAAAACTGACAGATGCGATATGGCAGCTTTTTCTGCCATTGTGTTATTAACCATATCCTGGGGAGATGAATGTTAAATGTGATTTCTCAGATCATTCATCATCTGGCTTATTAGACAGAGGAACTGAATGTTTTTCTGTCTCTCTTTCTCTTTTACTCAGTGGGCAGTTTGCTATCGTGAAACGCTGTACGGAGAAGAGTACGGGTGTGGAATATGCTGCAAAGTTCATCAAGAAGCGGCAGAATCGGGCGAGCCGGAGAGGCGTTCGGCGAGAGGAGATCGAGAGAGAGGTGGACATCCTACAGGAGCTCCAGCATCCCAACATCATCACGTTGCACGACGTTTACGAGAACCGCACTGACGTGGTGCTCATCCTGGAGCTGTGAGTGAGAACACGTCCTCCCACGCTGTTTGTGAGAGCTAAAATTACCCACTAGCACAACTCTATAGGGGCCATATCCTGAACCTTTTCATCAACTTCCCTAAGCTAAATTCAAGGCTTTATGGTAAAAAAGACCATTTCATTTAGTTTTTACTCAACCACTTCCATCTCTGTGGAAGCCTGTTTCCAACATGGCGTAAAAAATAAAGATAAGATAAGATAAGATAAGATAAGATAAGATAAGATAAGATAAGATAAGATAATAGGGACTTAGCTCACAATTCTGACTTTTTTCCTCACAATTCACAAAAAGAAATATATCTGAGAAATATAAAAATAGAACTGCAAAATATAAAGTCAGCATTTTTTTCTCAAAATTGTGAGAGACAATCTTGCAATTGCAAGTTGTAAAGCCAAAACTGCGGGATATAAACTCCCAATTGTCAGAAATAAAGTCAGAATTGCAATTCTGAATTTTTTATCACAATTTTGAGTTTGTCATGTTTATATCTAAAAATTTGGACTTTTTTCTACCAATTCTGAGAAATATATCTAGATGTAAATACATCTATATCTGAGAAATATAGAAACGTAGAATTGTGAGATGTAAACTTATAATTGAATTTGTAAGTTATAATGTCATAATTGTGAAATATAAACTCACAATTACAAGTTATAAAGCTATAATTGTGAAATATAAACTCGCATTCATAAGAAATAGTCAGAATTGCCATTCAGAATTTATTTCTCGCAATTGTAAATTTATGTTTCATAATTCTGTCTTTTTTCTCGCAATTGCGAATTTATATCTCAAAATTCAGACTTTTTCCCTTGCAATTCTGAGAAATATATAAACATAGAACTGCGAGATATAAACTTGAATTTGTGAGTCGTAATGTCAGAATCGTGAGATAAATTATGAGTTATAAAGCCATAATTGCAGGATATAAACTCGCAATTGTCAGAAATTCATTTCTGGATTTTTTTCTCGCATTTGCAATTTTATATCCTGCACAATTGAGTTATAAAGTCAGCTCACAATTCGGGCATTTCCTTACAACTGCTAGTTTATATCTCACAATTCTGGCTTCAGAACTTGCAATTGCGAGAAAAAAGTCAGAAGTGTGAGATATAAAGTTGCAATTGTGAGTAAATGAGAAATTAGAGATAAAAAGTTGCAATTACCTTTTTTTATTATTATTCAGTGACTAAAACAAGCTTCTATATATCTCTGACCCTTAGAACTAGAAAAGGCTGTTTATGTTACCATACCTTTAAGATTTCTTAATGTACAGTGATTGAAAAAACCCCATCAAATATTAGCTGGATTTGAAGGCCATTTTCAGAAATGTAATAGGAAATCCATTAAAACTATGAAAAACTAGTTTGTACCTTCAAATCAATGCAAGCTACTACTTTATTTCAAGTGTGAGTCCTCAAATGACATCGCTCTTTAGTTGACTAACGCCTGCCGCCCTCGTCCAAGAGCTCTTACTCACTGCTGTTTGAATCAGTAGTTCTCTACTTCAGTCTCTTAAGACGTTCTCGAAAGAAGGCTTACAATCTAGTCCTGTTTCAGCTACCATTAAACCTAACAAACATCTTATTCATTGGATCAGGTGCATTAGAGGACAAAAAAATGGCTGAATGGTGCAGTCTGCCTCCCATTTCACATATTCTCCATCCTAAATAGTATGTGACATCAGGATTAGTGCATCCTAAATCATTGTACTTTGTAAATATCATGCCAAAGGTGCCAAGATGGCGTATGACCCCTTGTGCTATGGAATGGGAGCAGTTTAAACTTCCACGGCCTGTGTGTTTGTCATTCTCTGAATGTGTAGGGGAAGCTGTAGTAAATGTCAGTGCTCTAGAGATGCTAGGAGGCCCGGCTCAGGTTTACCATGCCTGTAATGTGTGCATGGGAGCGTAGAAGCTCAATTAGGACTAATTGTGGCCTGAATCCAATCAGAACTGTGACTGAATGGACTGTCTGTGACTGTCAGCTGCGCTGCATTTTAAGTGATCTTTCTGGATCAAATACTCTGGCTTCAAAAAGGAGACATAGTGTACTTGTTCAGCTGTGCTGATATGTGACTGTACTGAAATGTCTGTGAGTGTATGGGAAAGAGATTTTTGCAGAGCTGCACTTGGGTGTTAATGATAAAAAGAGCTGTACTAAGCCATTTTAAGAGCTGCTGTGGTTAAATATCACAGAGGAAGTTTAACTTGTCTCATTTTACTGAGATGAACAGCTGTGTATGTGAGATAAACTGAGAGCACTGGGTACACTCTGTCAGGAGACCATTTTAGTTTAGATTAATAAATAGATTTTAACAATGATTGTAGGATTGAGATGATCAAATGAATATTCAAAATTACAATTACAATATTCAAATGATATCCAATTATAAAAATAGCAAAGATGTCACAGGGATGAATGGACTGATGAATGAATGAATGAATGAACATACATTAAACAGATGAGAATTATTAATAGTAATAGTATAGTAATAGTGTAAATGAGTAAATGTAATAGTATAAATGTATGAAAAAATAAATATTAAATTAAATAATCAGTCAAATTAGGTAAATAAATATGAATTAAATGCATATTGTATAAAAAATATTATATAATATATAAATATTATATTGATAAGTCAAATAAATCAGTTCATCAAACATAAATATTTTATTAACGCTTCAAAAATGTAATGTTTTTTCCTTAACCAACTTTATTAGAAATATGCATTACATACATAATTAAATAACAATATAAAGTATGATATCCAATTATTAAAAAAGGAAGCCACAGTGATCAATAAGTATCAATAAGTATCTACATAATTAAACACGAATTAAATGCATGTAATTATATACATAATAATATATAATAAAAAAATTACACTGATAAATAAGTAAATAAATAATTGTTCTTCAAACAAAAATATTTTAAGCTATTTTTATGCTTTGATTTTTTTTCTCATCTTTATTAGAAATATACATAATTTAAAACAATACAATATCCAATTATAAAAAAGTGAAAATGTCACCAGGAAAAATAAATGAATGTTAATCAGATAAATATTAAATAGATAAGTATTTGGTTATTTGTTAAACAAAAAAAAAATTGTTTAAGGAATGTAATGCTTTATTATGACATCAAATTATTACAAACGACACAGCAAGCTTAAAGTCAGCTTCTTACGTTTGCTACACGACTGCATCTTTGAATATGTCTGTTGGTTTACGTGTTAGACAGGTAAACCACTTCTAACCAATGGAAATGTCATTTTTCAGTGTTTTAGGAGGCGAGCTCTTCGACTTCCTGGCTCAGAAGGAGTCGCTGAGTGAAGAGGAAGCCACAGAATTCATCAAACAGATCCTCAACGGAGTTCAGTACCTGCACTCCAAGAAAATTGCACACTTTGACCTGAAGGTACAAAACAAGTTTTGTCCACGCCTGTCTGAGAGATCCGGAGTCAGTCGTATAGCTTCCTATAAATGGCTTTGTTGTGGAGGCGAGAAACAGCTATAATGGTCGCCATGGCAACAGTTTAGCTCTTCCTCAAGCAGAGGTGAATTGGCCTTTTCTAAAGAACAATCGGGTCTGATTGAAACTTTGCATGACAAAATAGCTATTCACTTTTCTAAGACCTGCCATTGTACTGTTTCTTGGGAATGCATACATGACCCTGTTTCTGTCAACCGTCAGGAAATTCCTTCCTTTCACCCTTTTCAGCTCATAAACAGCTTCCTCTGCTAATGACAGCTCTAACTAATCGCTGTGTCGATCACTGTCCCATCATGGGCTGAGATCGTACGTGTGTTTACACCCCATTCCCATGTGTTTTTCGTCCCGGCTGGCCCGGGTCCAGACATTCTAACACAAGGTTGTCACCGGCACATGATGAGACATGTCACCCATGCTGTTCTCTGCCATAATCTCCGTCCTGTTTTTATAAGTGCAGCTTCTCCACAGTCGCCAGTGCACGCTTGAGCTCAACAAGGCCAGCCGGAGACATTCAAAAGATATTACTTTAGCTTACTCTTTCTCTTGCTCCAGTCAGGACATGCTAACTGCTATGTAAACAAAACGTACCATGCTGAAATAATTGGTAGCCTATTAGTCAAGACACAACAGTGACTAATTGCAGTATATCACTGGATATCCGCTTAGCATGAAGGCCTTTTTACACAAACACGAATGTTCGTCACGAAATGTATTTATATGCTAACTGCTATGTAAATAAAAACAGCTGTTCATTCAAATTAATACGTTTATCGTACTGTTTATCTTTATCTGTGAATAGGCTCACTCAATGGTATTACTTTCATAAATATATTTCGCTTCAATTAACATTCCTAAAAATAGCTAATTTTGCTAACAGAGATTTAGAAAGTAGCTATTGACTAATTAGGTAACTGGATATCTTAGCATAACATAACTCCCTCTCTTGCTCAAAAAAAATATGCTAACTACTATATAAACAAAACTTGTCATTCTATGCTTACGAAAGAGTTGTTTATCAGAAGTTATTTTAGCTAAAAGTTAAATTCAGTGATTTAGGAAGTAGGATATTAGCGTAGCTTAGCATAACACAGTCGCATGTTCAAAATAACATGATAACTGATAGCCTATGTAAACAAAACATGTCCTTCCTCACAACAGTAAATATCTATTTTAGCTGACAGCTAAATTCTAAGATTTAATATAGCCACTAATTAGGTCACTGGATTAGCTTAGCTTAGCTTAGTTTAGCATAACATTCAAAAGCTGCATCTCATTTCAGAGGCTGCGTCCTCCGGAGGGTGCATTTGTAGGCTACATACGTCATCAAGGATGTCTTATTTAAGAAAAGTAACCGTAATAAAATTGACTGTTATACCGTGAGATGTAATACAGTAATTAATTTTTTACCTTGAAATTTAATGGTTACGTTTACAAATGAGACTGCCCCGGTGACGTATGCAGCCTTCAAAATGTGACCTCTGGAGGACACAGCCTTGAGACGCAACTATGTCTCAAACTCAAAAAGATATTAGCATAGCATAACTTTCTTACTAAAAACATGTTTACTGATAGTTTGACAAAACGCACCATGACATGCTCACAAAAGGATTGTTTCTAAAAAGTATCTAATTTAGCTATCAGCTAAATTCAGAGACTTTGCAAGTAGCCAGTAAATTTTTAGGGTGCTAACATATATATAGTTTTCTCGCCTTTCTTTTCACATTGATTAGGAGGCAAATCTGTACTTTTACATCCTAGACATGGCACAATTCCTACGGGAACGTGGTGTGCGTCCTCCTCCACACTTGAAGTCAGCTGGATGCCTCTTTTCACCTCTTGAGTCCGTTTAGGCATGAATATGGGAACATAACAGGTGTTGAGTCCCACGCAACGTCCCTCAGAATTACACGAAACCTTCAGCCACTTCATCAGTATGCAAACTGCTGAGGTGGAGGTTAGCGTTGATTAGCCAGACAAACATATGACAAGTAGCATTTGCTGAGATGGACGTGAAAATAGAAAGCTTGTATTTCCATCATTGTCATGAACAATACAAAAATGGTTTGCAAGCCTACAGTGTGTTTTGTGAACTCAAGATGTTTCAGTTTCACTATTTTCTCTCATTTAAGTTACATTTTCCTCCCAATTTAGTCGCATCGAACTGAAGTGTTTCCCACTTGATTGTAGAATTGATTTTTTTAGAACTATAGATCATGTAAATGTATAATGTAGAACAAATAATATCCAATTATAAAAATATCCAAAATTCCATGCAAGGAGAAATTAAATTAAATTAAATTTTAAATTAAATACAAGGCAAATAATTTAAAATATGAATCAGATAAACAAATAAACATGAAATTAACAGTTCACATGTTCACATAATCATTTGAAATGTAATCAAATGTAGGAATAAACAAGAATTGTGAATAATGAATGACCAGTTCAATGCCATCATACAGTGACACCCATAATGTCAATGAAAATGTAAATTGATTACATTTTAATTTCTCAGGCTTTTAATTGGTAATGTATTTGGTTTTCAGCCCGAAAATATCATGCTGCTGGATAACAATATCCAACTGCCGCGGATCAAACTTATCGACTTTGGTTTGGCGCATAGGATTAAGGACGGAGTGGAGTTCAAAAACATTTTTGGGACTCCAGAATTTGTTGGTAAGTTCAAAAGTTTATGATGTAAAATGCAAAGTAAGTGATTCATTTTCATATTACTGATGTGTCAGATGCTGCTGAAATTCTCTGCCATCTTTGGACATCCCACATGCTTGTTTTGAATGATATGTAGCTCTAACCTGCCTCTAACCTGGTTTATTTTCAGCTCCAGAGATAGTCAACTATGAGCCGCTGGGATTAGAGGCAGACATGTGGTGAGAACTCTTAAGCACATCTCGTTTTGTACTTTACATACAGCAAGCGTTAGTGCTCGGCTATGGCTTAACCATGTGCTCTCTTCCGCCCCTCTGTTTCCTCCAGGACCATCGGAGTCATTACATATATCCTGTGAGTGTGAATTTTTTCTCTGACAGGACATCCAGACATTCATAGACATTCCACAGAATGATTGATAGATTCCATTGAGTTCCATAGACAGGTCACATGCTGAACAAATGTATTGATGCACACTGGTGAATAATGAATAAGAAGTTCTCATAATGGGACACAATGACACCTATAATGCTACACCCATTGCCAAAGTGAATATGATCAGGATTCTTTTATTATTCCTAATAATGTTCATTTCCATAAAGGGTGTAACATTATTTTTTATTAATGAGATGAATATCTGATCACACCCAGGATACTCAGTTTGTAGGGCGTTTTAGTTTAGATGAATAAATCTGACAATTTTGTAAAATTGAATTCTCTTATTTGAAATATAGATCACCTAAATTTTTAATATAGTAGTGTCAAGGTGCACACACGAGGGAGGACACAGGAACAAGCGGACGAGGATTAAACTCAAATAATAGTCTTTAATGGACATCAGGGCAAGACAAGGCAGGACAAAGCAAGGCAGACATCAACAGGAACACCGGGGAGTAACGAGTAGACCAGACAACATGAAACTGAATGGACATGAACTAATATAGACAGGTTAATGAGACACACAGCTGAACATACTAAACTAATAATCACTTGAAACAAGGACAGGAAACAAACCAAATAAGGACACAAGAGGCAGGAACACATGACACACGACAGAACCCTGACAAGTAGAATAAACAATATCCAATTATAAAATTAGTTAGCCATGTAATGATGTGGTTTATGCAGTAGTTTGCAGTTGCAGTACTTTAAAATGACATTACCCTTCAAAAGTTTGAGGTCATTGTGATTTTTTAAAAATGTTTTTGAAATACAGTTGTTTATAATTAATGTTTATATTCATAATTAAATATATAACTATTTTAATTTAAATTAATTTTAAATGCAATTATTAAAAAGTAGTATTAACAAATAACTAAGAATTATTACATAAATAAATGTGTATTATTAAATAAATCCTGAATAAGTATTATTAAATAATTATTTTTAAATAAATAAATAAATATTGGGCAGATGAATTAATATATATGAACGACAGGTATTAAATAAATATGGAATTAACAGTTCATATGCTTATATATTCATAGAGGATTGTAAAGGTAAATAAATATAGCAATAAACCATAAAAGTGAATAATGAGTGATAGGTTGAGCCTTGGGCTATCAGACAGCAGCACCCATACTGTTCCACCCATGGCCATTATGAATATAATTATGGCACTTAACAGCTGATACATGAACTACGGGAGCACGTGTTTGGATTCCACTGTGGGATCAGTTTCAGGAATTAATTAACAGGAATTTCCAATGTGCTTCCACATAGGTCAAGTATTTGTCTTTCTGTTTCAGATTAAGTGGGGCATCACCATTCCTGGGCGACTCTAAGCAGGAAACTCTTGCAAACATCTCAGCAGTGAACTTCGAATTTGATGAGGAGTTCTTCGGCAGCACCAGTGAACTGGCCAAAAGCTTCATCAGACAGCTGCTGGTGAAAGATACGAGGTGAGAGGTCAAATCAGGGTTCAGCCGAAATGAGAAACAGCAGTGACGGCTTCAGCTACACTTTGGGGCCTTTTTTGGGGAAAAAATGAGTCTGTCTTAGTGGAATTTCTTATTATTTAACCACAGGAAATCCCAGTTTTATGTAGTTTTCTTATAAGCACACACATCAAAGCAATAGGAATCTGTCACTGGCCTTTAAAAAAGCCTTTTTTAATTTAAAATATTGGGCAGGTATGAGCATGTAATTTTCATTACAGTCACGTTTAATATCTTAAATAATGTCTCAGACCAGTTCTGTATCTGTCGTGTTCTACGATGATGTCTCACAGATCAAGTATTCATTAAGGCATGAATAGACTTCCTATGTATATGTCCAAATGAAGTTTCTACCTTACATTTCTCTGAGGTTCTCTGTCTCCTTGACCTTTTTCTGTTTTGAAGTTCTTTTACATTTACCTTCAGTTTGCTTTGTGTTTGTTTTCTTTGCAGAAAGAGGCTTAAAATACAAGATGCACTCAACCACCCCTGGATTAAGGTAACCACTTGGATTAAGTTGGAAACATACACAGTTGAAAGCATGTTTATCTACTCTTATGTGGCTTTTTT
>JAUZSZ010039004.1:0-12943 GCA_034780575.1 Labeobarbus marequensis
ACCTGTATATATATAGTTAAATATATATGACTATAGAGAGAGAGAGAGAGAGAGAGAGAGAGAGAGAGAGAGAGAGTTCATTTGCAAAAACAGATAACTCAAAAATCATGTTTCTTCATTGTGCATTCCAATTAATCTCAATCAAACCGCAGTTGGGTTATTTTGATTAAGTAAAAATAACTTTTAAAAAAATACAGCTAACTAACACAATAAAACACAATAAAAACATGATAACATAATAAAAAATATATTTTTGAAAATAAAAAAAAAACGGTTACTGTTTTTGCAAATAAACTATATCTATAATTTATAACTAATGTAATATATATATATATATATATATAAAATTTATAATTAATGTAATGAAATTCATACATTTTAAATATCCAAATGCTTTTTAGGGCCAATGTGACTAATCTGACTTAAAAAGGAGCGACAGATAGTGTTCAGCAAATTCACATACAGTATTGAAAGTAAATGCAATGACAGTCCGTCTTAATAAAAACAGCTGAGAGAGGCCGACGTGATCTCAGGACAGAGTACTGCTCGTTCTCCCTTGAAAAGTGCTGGACTAAGGACTGGAGATCTTTGCACATGTTCCACAGGTCTGCTTTCCAACTCAAGGGATTTATGAGAGCTGAGAGCATATTCTTGTCTGCTTCTTGCTCTCTCTCTTACTCCTTTTACGCCCCCTCCAAGGAGAGAAGGAGGGCAGAAACAGTTAGGCTTGCTTTCTGGAACAGCTGGGCTGAAACGGGGAAAAGCCTGTTGGGTTTGACGTGAGGGTAACCGAGCTGGAGCAAGGGAAAATCAATCATGGCCTAAGGCTGGTAAAGGTGCACAATTAGCAAGATTGGATACATTTGAAATGATGGAGCTTCAGCTACACCAGCTCACCATTCCCAGTGGAGACAGAGAGAGGGAGTGATGATTCCACTTGAAAGACCTAATTATTCATCATGACAGTTTCCATGTTTAAAAAGGAGCTCAGAGCTTTGGGCCGAGTTATGGATGCAGATATAGATATCACAGGATCGTGGCTAGATTGTGAAATCACTACTTATGCATGATGGAAACATTCCTACATATGATTTTTCCAGAGCGACTCGGTATATCCATCCAGGACTTCTAGTAGCTGCCTTTTTTTAAATTATTTTTTTAAATTATTTACTGAATTATGGCAAAACATTCTATTAGAATTGAACACTGTGTTTAAAAAATATCCGTTTTGTCTGAACACTGGAGATACTTCTTTAGTGTATGGTTGGTTTGGTGAGACAGGTTTTAAATCATGCGGTGAATGTTAATTTCCCTGGGGTCTCCACCAAAGATCAATGTGCTGGAAGCCAACATGAAGACCGGTCAGCCTCTCTGACCGATGGCTATATTGGGATTTTCCACGGTGCTTTTAGCTGGTGTTGGCTTTGGAGACATGTTGGGAAGGTTAAGGTGGTTTTTGCAGGTTGGATGAATTGGTGCACAGAAAAAGTGGGTGGATGACAATGATCAAGAGACTTTATCAGTCACATCTTGAATTGATTTTATCCTGAAACCACATGCATTAAGAGCAAAAACGGCCGGTGGCTTCACTTTACCAAGCATGTGATGGCAAATTACATTGTGTTACATCACACACGCTGCATTTGCATATCAGTCACACTCAAGACACCCATACGAATAGGATTTCTTCAGGCTTATTTAGCTGATGCACTATTTAAAATGTTTTCTTACTAGCTTTATTTGAATAATTAGACTCTAACATATAGATGCCAGTTCCATTAAAACATCCATGTGATGGATTTAATTTTCACATATTAAATAAAGTTAAAATCTGTAAATATAACAACAAAATTAATACTTTCCCCACTCATGTAACTTACCTCATGAGCTTTACAGTCGGTGTTGTAAGTGGCCCTTCAAACTCTACCCACGTGTCCCTGATACTTCCAGTACATCCTTTATTTTCACTGTCACCATATACAAATATGAACAAATTCTATACAGTAACGCAATCACATGATTGATTTTTTTTTTTTTTTTTTTTTTTCGGACCGCAGTCCAGTACCTTTCTCCAAGATATGTGAGATGAACACTGACATCAATGTAGTTTATTATTAGCAACTAAATGTAGCTCTAACTTTACACTGTACCAGCCATACCAACCAAGTCATTGCAAAAAAGAGGAACATGCAATGTTTCCAAAATGCCTCAGTTAACACATAACTCCATGTCACATAGAAATTATCATTTAAAATGAAGTCACTTCGAAATGACGTAATTATTAAAGAATTGTCTTTGAACTCCTACACATTCTTTCAACAGCGTTGGTCTCGTTAAGTTGTAAACATTACAGCATTTTGCTTGCTCCTTTAATTGGGTGCATATCATTCTGTTGATGTTGTTGTCGTTTTTTTTTCTTCTTGAAGAAGACTTGATAAGCGATCGTACATGGTAAATTGTCTTTGGGCTCCTTAAAAAGCTTGAGGGAGAGCTGGGTTGCGGTTCTGTGAGTTCACAGAGTAAGGTAGATTACGTAAACACCCTGAGAGTCACTTGTCTGTATTTTGTCTTTTTTTCTTTACTTTTTTTTTTCTTTTTTTAGTTAGCAATAATTTAATAATTTGGGCCTGGCCCCGGCAGCCGGTAAGGGATGGTGGCGGATCATGAGCGGAGAGCGGGTTGACTGGCAACCGCCTCCTCTGCAGGCATGAGAACAGAGTTAATGTGGGTCTGGTCGAGTAGTATGTTATCGATGGAGAACATCACATGGCGTGGGAGGTGCGTGGCGAGGGAATGGCTCGTAAGAGGGGGAGGGTAAAGGTAGTGGTGGAAAGTGGTTGGAAAACGGAGGAGGGGGAGTTATGGACGATCAAAATCAATTAGGCTTACATGATGGGATTCAGCTGTAACATCAACAGGTTCCATTGGTAAATGGAAACCCAACAGATTTTAGCTTTAGGTGGACAGAAGAGACATAACACCCACCCGGCAAAGCCTCTCACAAGCAGTCGCATTCGTTCGTTCGCTCGTTCATTCGTTCGCTCACTCGCTCGCATCACTCACGCAGCATGGCCCCTCCCCCAAGACCGAGCACATGGTTTCAGGCACGAACTTGCAATGTGTTATTTGATGAAACTGAGTGTAGTGGGAGGTGAAGAATAAGACAACAGAAGACAGGTGATGGTAAAATGAACATTTATAATGACTGCTGTTGCTGTCGGAAAATAATAACCCTTAAATAAAAAAGAAAAAGAGAAAAAGAAAAGGAACGACTTAATAGATATTAGCACTAAATTGCTGACTTCACTGGTAATCCACAAGTCAAGAAACACAACTCACTATTTTTTGTACAAACACAATGCTACAGTTACATTAAATATTTAATACTTTTTTAAGTCAGTTAATGGATGATGTTAAAAGAAACCACTAAAATACTAAAAACAAAACAGTAATTCATCTTTCCAGTCATTCCCTTTTGTCTAGTTTCTTGATGCCATTTATTAATAGTGTATAGTAGTTTGAAAATAAATAAGCTCATGAAGGGTTATCAGAAAACAAAGCTGGCAGCATAGAAACATTAGATGTGGAGCTCAAGCATGGTTGAGACGCATGAAAATGATCGTTCGGCATCACAGAGAAACAATTTCGTCTCGTGAACAGATGCTGCAATGGTCTAGACACCTAATCGACACGTATCACAATTTACACGTCTGATATTTACAATGAGATTAGCAACTACCATCAGTTCAAGTATGAAACCTATCTTAGTCTACCTTGGCGTTTAGTAGTGATTATGCAGTATGTGGAGGGGCCGGATCCGGATTTTGACCAGCTGATGGTCTCGGTACTGCACGCGTGGCTCTGTAACCACCATGTTCAACTGTTGATCGCAGTACCGAATAGTTCTTTCTTGGAGCTGCTTTAGTTTAGTTTAGTTCAACTTCCTATCGGCGGCTCGTAGGAGCACTCCACAAAAGCGATTTTATGCTGCCAGCCCCATTACGTTGAACACGTTTCTGGTTACAGTTCAACCAAATCTGACAGATATTTACAATGAGAGAAAATAATGAAATTGTGGAGGAAACAGTTTGGATCTTATTGATTTCTTTTCTTTCTTTTGTGTGTCTTTTTTATTATTATGATTTTTTTGTCCCCAATGATGACTTAAAAAAAGAGAAATAAATCCAATCATCTCAACTAGAATTGCACAGTCTCAAAAAGGTTTGGAGATGGAATGGAGATTTTAAGTCCAAACAGTTGATGAACATAGAAGGGGAGGAAGAAGGTCAATAAAGTTCATGAGGGGTGAGAAGTTCAAAGTTCAGAAGACAGAAGATGGCTGCACGGCTGACGTTTACACACTCCTCAGCTTTTTTGAGCACGGTTTTATGCTAAAGGAACAAAAAGAAACCTGCCATTAAAATGGATTTTTTTTTTCTCTGCTTGCGCTTAATGTTTTCCATCGAGAAAATCAAATGGAGAGACTCGGGGGTGAGGAGAGTGACAGTGCCCCCCAACATTATGGCACACAATCAGTGATGTCCTGGAGGTTGAAGAGATGACAGAATTAGGAAAAGCAGTTTATGAGAGGTAGCCAGCCGTGTTTTTACCGTGTTAATCCAGGTCTTGCTTTTACTGCTCGCTTTTTGGGTAATGTTGAGGCGTCATGACTGACATCATGTTATGGAGAAACATGCTGGCTTCATGGGTGCGTCCAATGGATGTCCAACATACAAGAGAACTCAAAAAGTTTGGAATGGTACTGTTTTTGTTTGGCACTCAGGAGAAAGTCTGGGAGGGTGTGAGGGGGAGGTCGGCAGAAGAGTGGGGAGTGGTTGGAAAAAAGGGGAGCAGTGAAAGTGCAAAAGGGAGAAAAAGGGAGAGTAAACAGGATACATATGAATGACATTTTTGTTATACTTGGTCTAGGTTAGAGAGTGTCATACAAATAAAAACAGGAAAATAAAAAAGAGAACAGAACAGTGATATGACAAATGTATTCTAACATTGCTGGTGCTTCAATGGGTACGAGCTCAAGAGTGTCCCCGGGCTGTCGTCTTCTGATGGCGTGGGGTGGGGGGTTGGACTGGGGGGGCGTGTGGGGTTTGGGAAGAGCGACGAGCTCTAGCCGTGCGCCCACATAAAAGCAATGACCTTCTCGACATCAGCTAAACCATAAGTTTGCATTAATCTCGACTGCACAAAAACATAACTGCGCCGTTTCCTCTGCGCATGAAAACATAGCAACCATGACTAAGCACAGTGCAATTTCGACGTTGAAATTGAGAGCGAGAGAGAAAAAACAATATTCATGATATCAGACATGCCCTTTTTTGGGACTTATTATCATTAATATTTATAATAAAAAACACTGTCAAAATAATGATTTCTGTAAAAACTATTCTGCCGTTTTTGGTCAGCTTCGAACATCTGGCCAATCCTTTCTCATGCAAACAGTAGTGCCGCATCATTGCGTTATGACGTCATCGGAAAGTCCCGCCCCTTTCCTTTATTCGTGGAGGTCTGAGGTAAAGGATTCAAGCAGTTTAGCGGAAACAGGGCTGCTCTTATCTGGGGTGGTGTGAAGTGTAAGAGAAGTATAAAGTGCATATTCTCGCGAGAATGGGTCAAGCTTAATGTGCAGTGATGGCAGAACAAGCTAAAGAACAGAAGCCTAATGATGTTAGTACTGACACAGCAAACACAAGCCCTAAAATCATGATCGAAAGAGTGATATGCAAACTTATGTAGTGGTGAATACATTCACGGCCATGTTAATGTCGCTAAATTAACCCTCCGTTACTCAACTTTTCCCATTGTTTTTCTTAGAAATGATCACAAAACACTGATAAGTCTGTACAAAATTAGTGCTATAGTTATGACGCTGAGTATGACCATGACTATGAATGGTTTTGGTTTCTGTGGCCTAGTTTTCATGGACAACAAAAACTCCAGCTTGGTCTTAGCAAAACTAAAAAGGTAGAAATGTGAAAAAGCTAATTTAATAGCTCAAACTGTTGTTGCCATGCAAAGATTTGTCCTCAAAATGAATGCACATTGCCTAATCGTTTTTTGTTTTGTTTTGTTTTTTTGTATGATTTTTTGTCACTTTTTTTTTTTTTTTAAATCCACGCTTCACTTGGTATCATGCAATATCGACGTGCAAAAAAGATAACATCTATCTTCACAAAATACATTTTCAGAACTATAAAAGGCTGACTTAAGAATGCTGATAACTTATAAAACTTTAACCATGCTAAGCTAACTCGGCAGTCTTCTAGCCCCAGGGGATGTGTTAATGGCCACATGGCACCCTGCTTTTGTTTGGCCAACGAGATGAATCCCACCCTTCTTTTTTAACAAGGACTAGTTAGTTTAAGGGGGCAGAAAACTCTCAACCTTATAGTGCTAATGTCTATTTTTTGCTTCTCTAGTCACTTTACCCCCGCTAATTATATCTTAACTGTGGCTTGTTTGGCACTTTTCACATTTTTTTTCTTTTTTTAAATTACAAAAGTATGTCTGCTCTTAACTAATGGTGTTTAAATCACATTTAAATCTGTAAAGATCTATTTTGGCACAGGTTTATTTAATCCATTGATATAGCAATTATTTCATTATCAATGTAGCATTTAGTTAGACCTCTTACAACTACCACATCCTGCTAAATGACTGACCAGATATGTTTTTTAATCTTAAATTTTAGTACATCACTTATTCAATAGCAGCATCTTCACAACTTAAAAAATAGTATATGCAAATCTACTCAACATCTAGGTAAATCCAAAGCTCCTACACAGACAGAATAAAAGGACAAGACATGACGACATGCTACTACGTATATTGCTTTCAGTACTCATCACATTTGATCTATTTTCCCAGTTACTAACAAAAAAACAAAAACGAAAAAAACAGAGACCCCCCTCCCATATGTACTTTCAGTACTGAATACAAAAACAACAAAACAGAAAGCTGCTCCTTGACACTATGTTGGCACCTTTTTATAGTATTCACATTAAATTGTCACAGTAATATCTTGCTTTTTATGTGTCTTAAATCAAACGGTGAAGTAACCGTTTTTTTTTAAACAAGAAAAAATATTATCTGGGGGATCTACCGAGACTCGTTCAAGCTCTGAAGTGTCTGATGAAGTACTGCATCATGGGTAAAACCGAATGCCATGCACTCTAAAATGCGGAGGCGCTCGATTGCCATCGCTTCCTCATCTTGATCTTTAAATCTGAACTATTACGTCCTATTGTTTGAAAATTGCACCTCAACAAAAACGTGCAACTATCTTATAGTAGAGTACCTGGAGTCATTGCTGTTTCAGACCTCATCACCTTGGGCACAACTGCTATACACATTCATATTTATCCAAACTTATCACCTTTACACGCATTTACACACACATGCACACCATACAAACACATGGATGGCTCGTATTAAGTCCCTTTTTCAAGGTGTGATGTGCGCAATTGTGATCTACTGCAAGCTACTAGTTCTACTCTGTAGGCGCATCTTCCCTTTCGCATCCTCATTGTTTCGTGAAAGGGCAAGCAGACATGCACTGTTACACCAGACATCGCCACCCATGGAGAGATGTGAGAGAAAAGGGGGTCTCTGGGTTGATGTGTCAGAATGGGGGTGCACGAAGGTAAAAAGGGGTGTTGAGAAGAGGTGAGGGGAGGTGATGGTTTTTAGATGAGAATAAAGAAGCCTCCTTACCAATCGGTTCAGATTTACTCTCCCTGGTGCTCCAATAGCAAAGGAGAGGAAAGAATGATAACTTTAGTCACTGGGAGAGAGAGCACAAACTCTGTCATTTTCTGTTGGTCTAATTCTTCTTTGGTAAATGCTCTCTGTTTTAAAGTCTTGATAATAAGGAGCAATTTGGTATTTTTAAGCTCACTCCAGCCGGTAAAGAATCAATATGTTGTCGTTTAGACGCAGAATCATTTTGGAGGACACCTAGAGTTTAAACGTACAGAATATACCATCCTCTGCCCCTTCACGATAAATATACACGGTCAGCTGGCAGGTAGTTAGTGCACACTTGGAAAGTTAAGGTTGGATACTGCAACATGATGCCAAAAAACTGGTCCGAAGAGTCTGACCTCAACCTAACAAACCATCCAGGCTTCCTTTCCGCCCTACGGTAAGTGATACCTTGACTCCATGTAGGTTGTTATAAATATGAGACGTTCCACATGAGTACATTCCATCATGGTGATGCATCGATGCGATACCGATATAGAAACCCTGACTTTTTTTGGCCTTCCATCACGGCCTCCACACTTCACAGTGCATTAAGACGAAATTCAGTGTACTCAGATTCAAAACAAAAAAGGAAATAGGACCTTATTAGCAGCACATATGTCGCACATGGGTATTTCAGATCTGCACAGGATGATCTTCACACAGGCAGCCCATTCTAGAATTTGATTCAGTGGTGACTCGGGACATATATTTAAAAAAACTGTGATAGAACAGACAACCTGGGACTTCCATGTTACCGAGCAGCCTGTGCAGATCAGAATTTGTTCATAGTCGTTCAGTAGTATGTTGTTCATGAAACGCCTCAGAGCTCTGAGGGCCAATTTCTGATTTGATATGGAATATCTATGCAAATTTTCCAGCAGATTTGCGCAGATATTCGACTGCAGCGGCTCAAAGTGCACAATCTCTCGCGCTGCAGAAGGGCAGCGTAGAGTAAAGATGGGGATATGTTTTGGGACGTTACAGAAAAGGATTGGCTTTCATATAAAGTTGTATTCTGACACTCCCTTGGACTTGTGCAAAGACCTACATTCTCATTCAGTAGATATGTGAATAAATTGTCTAGTCCCACTGTGATTTCAAGTCTGCATATGTTTAGTTGCATTTTCAGCATTTACATCTGGTAATAATTTGCTGAGTGTGTGTGTGTGTGTGTGTGTGTGTGTGTGTGTGTGTGTTTTGTATTAATATCACTGTACAGTACATCTGCCCCTATTCTCTCTGTTGGTGCCGACGGTGCAGTTATCACTGGACGTTAAATAAGACATATATTACATGGACACACTATTCAATCTACTTAAATAAAAAACTAAATCCAAAATATTGTCTTTACATTCATGTCAACCTGAATTCACAGATTAAGAAAAACAAAAGAAAATACCTCAGTCCTTATGGGTGAAATCATATTAATAAATAACGTTGATGGTGATGATAATTTGTAATAATATTAATAGTAGTAGTAATAATAATAATGATAATAGTATTTGTATAAACACCAGACCTCAAATCCCATAGACAAATGCCACAATTTTATAGGAGCTCTTGTACGAAAGATTCAGGTACGTTTTGCGTCCTGGCCTATGTCCGCAACATGATCTACAAGCTTCCCTTATGCTAACAACATCTGTAGTGGCATGCACCTGGTCCAACTGGAACCCCAGGTCAATGTCTAGTGGCACTGAGAAACCCTGCAGCAGCCTCGCATCCCCTGCCCTATCCTGCCCGGCGCGGGGCAGGGTCGGGCCGGCTGGGATTGGGAGGGCTGGGGCAAAAGGGGGCAGGGGTGGGGTATGGGGTGTCACAGACTGGGGGGGATATATAATCAGTCTCAGGCCCTCTTAAAGAGAAGGCATGGGCGAAAGGGTGGGAGTTAAACTAAGGACTAAAAAATTAAAGAACAAAAATCTGTCAGCTAGGAGGGGATGGGGGTGGGGAAAGGGCCGATTCCTGGGATTGCTCCACCCCATTGGCCCCCATCCGACCACCTTGCCCACCTGCTGGAAACTGCAGCGCGGCAGCATGCCAGGTTGAAATGCCATTCACTGCTGTCCAGAAAATGCACAAAAAAAAGGAAATAGGAAAAACAAAACAAAATCAACAATAAAAATCCCGAACTTAAGGATTAAACCCATATTTACATTTTACACATTTTCAAATTTTCCACTTTCAGAGGAATTCTATCCATCTTTTTTTTTTAATACTGAGATTTTTCCCACAAAGAATGTGGCCGATTTTCGTCGATATTCGCGCCCTCCATCTTTCTCTGTATCTACCCCATCCCCCACTCTTTTTCTCTCCTTTTTTCATACTCCCTGTTTTTAGCCCACCTTCTGCGGATTGGTGGCCCTCACACCCTGCTCGTATGTGATTCGCTGGCTGATAAGATATTGGGCTGCCTGTGTGGCGGCTGGCGATCCGGTAATGGTAACTTTACGGTTTCTAGTGCCAGGAACAAACTCTCCCTTTTTAGAGATCTGAATGCGGGCTCCCGTCAGTTCTTGGTACTCCACAAGCGTTTTGCCTCCCTTCCCCAAAATGGCACCCACCAAGTTCTCCGGCACCGCAATCTCCACCACATCTTTGGCCCCCTCGGTCAGCTTCTCGGTGGCCAGCAGGGAACTCGCCACCAGCGGGGAAGCGGCGCTCAGGTAGCCGTTGGTGGCTCCAGTGGCGGCGGCGAGTGAGCCTAGCGTGAAGCCTCCCAGGCTGGTTGCAGGGTGGACGGAGCTGGTGGATGCGTCGTTGGCGTAGGAGGCTAGCAGGTTGGCGGCCGCGGCTGCGGCAGGGTTGGCGCTTGCGGCCACAGCAGCAAGGACTCCGGAGGCAGCCGCAGGGTTGAGCCCTAGGCCCAGGGAGTTGGTATTGTATCCATAGCTGGCTAACGTGTTCAGCGCGGATGTGATTGCCAGCAGGTCGTTCCCTGAGAAGCTGGACATGGTGGTGGGGAAAGCGCCCACACCAGCCAGACTGGCCTGCCCCAGGAGACTGGAGGCCGTGGCTGCCGCCGCCGCGGCAGCAGCCGGCATCACCTCCGCTGAGTTGGCATACGGGGAACCGGTGGGGTTGGAGTTGGCCACAGGGCCGGAGATGTTGGAGTAGCTGATGTTCAGGCAGCTGCTGCTCTGTGGGTCCTCCTGGATCTTCTGCACGATGATCTCCACGGCCTTGCGGTTCTGCTCGGGCTCCCCGCTGATGGTGACGACACGTTCCTGCAGGTTGATGCCTTCGGGTTTCTGTGAGAGCTGGACCCAGGCACCAGACTGCTCCATGACAGCCTTCACAGTGGCTCCACCCTTGCCGATGATCAGCCCTGCTGTGCTGTTGGGCACTATGAGCTTGGCCTGAGGACAACATAAGCAGAGAGGCCGGTGTCAGTTAATGAGTCACTTTCCAGCACTCTTGTGCTACTTTAGCATGCAGCATTTCTCAGTTTTGGGATTTAAAAGTAGGAAGAATGTTTCATATCCACTGGGAGCCCATTAGTGGCAGCACAACCAGTCTCTTTGATCACAAACAACTATTTTTGCAGCAACTGCACCCATTTGTATTGAAAGCCAAAGCCTGGATTTTTTTTTACAGCAATTACTTTGTTTCAAGTTGTCTTTTTTTCAGTTAAACCACAAATCAAGTTACATCTAACAGATGAGTTTAATCTATTAATTTAGCGGCACAGCATCGCAGTGTTCTCAGAAAGTACGTTTTAGACAATGTCTGAGAAAAACAATTTCCTCATTGATAGAGGGAAGGAAAGTGTAAACAGTGGTTTCCATGGTTTCTTCCCTAACTTAGAATGGCTTGCTCCTCTGATCAAGCAGTGACTCATGCAGGTACTTTTTACCAAAGCTTCACACAGAACATACTGATCTTGTTAAAATGTTGCTAAAAGCACTGTTGCTAAACGTGTTCATCAAGATTACCTGGGATTTCTTTCCTAAAAGTACTTGAATTTGTTTCTGTGTAAACAGATATGATCTTAAATTAAAAGTTATGTGAATGTATAAGGGAAACTGTATTTTCGGTGCTGTAACTGGTCACCATTTTTAGCTAATAAAATATTAAAATGATTTAAAAGAATTAGAGAAATTTTGTTTTTCAGATTGTATCACATTAGGTCGACTGTTATATCACATTAAAATAGAAAAAATATTTTTAAAATGGTTTATCTCAGTGTTGGTGTTGTTAACTAAAACAATGAAAACTATTTTTTATTTTAAACGAATTAAAATACAACTTGGATAAAATTTACATATTAGATACACTTAAACTTAAATCAAAATTTAAAAATTAATTAAACATTAGGTTGGAGTGCTAAAATTACTAAAAATAAAAATTAAAGATATAAAAAATATTGGAAAAAACAAACAAAACTAATAAAAATTCTAAAACTACATAACAAAATTACAAAAAATTAAACAAGTTAAAATGATTAAAATATAAAAGCTAATTCAAAATATAAATACTATAATAGTGTATAAATAATACTAAAATGAAACTGGATTATCTGAGATACAAAACACAACAAAGGAGAATATAAAAGCAAATAAGAGATAGGAAGCAGAAAACAAAAATATGATTAAAGTGATATACAAGAGAGAAAAAACTGCAGCACTGATGAGCCCAGTAAATGATGTATTAGAAGATAAATATAAAGATGTTTGTGTGTTTTGTTCTTGTACTTCCTGAGCTGTGAATCACTAGGTAAAAAGAGGCTCCTCCTGAAAAGCATCGACTCCCAGGGGTCAGTGTTTCCATGGAAACTCAACTCCAGCATTCAAGGGGGACAGAAAGGGAGTCGGAATGATGCATAGCAACCAACCAGCCAACCTCCCTCCCTCCCTCCCTCCCACCCCCCACCTTATATGCTCGCAACCATTCACTTAAAACCACCAGCTACTTGTGCCATAATACCGCATATGCGCACATGCACCATCTGAAAACATCACACACGTTTTGAATTTCGTCTTTGTAACTACACATATTCGCTCATTAATTGAGCCGAGAAATTAGCGCTTGATCTCTTTGATCATTGCCGGATACATCTACGCACCATAGCGTTGTGAGAAAACAAAATATGCGGTGTGGTGTTCGCTTTGACAGTTAATTACGCCGTGTAATGAAAAGCTCCAGCCCTCCGAGAGCGCTTTGACAATGCTGGATTCAGAAT
>JAUZSZ010039053.1:0-12942 GCA_034780575.1 Labeobarbus marequensis
ACAACTCTGGATCTGGAGACGGGGTGGCTTCATGCTGTTTCACATTCATTTCACCACCATCCATTTTTTTTTTTTTTACTGTTTCATTCCTCCCTTAGACCAATCAGGAAAACGTAACAGTAAAATTGGGGGCTCGTCCCTTTGTTTTGTAGTACTTCGTGTGTGAACTCTTTGAGGTAAGTGTTCATTCTTTTTGCATTGTTCACATTTGTTTGCCTGGCTAATTCACTTTTGATGAGGGAGGAGTAGTCTGTGTAGAATATGGAATTTGATCTAGTTTCGTTCACATTATATCCTTCTTGGGAAGTATATAATCGTTGCCGAAAAAAAGATTTGATTGAAATAGCAGATTTCTTTCATATTAATATTCCAAAAGAAGCGAGTAAACAGGTAATCAAGGAGGAGTTATTTGGAGAGCTAGTTAAAGCTGGCGTTCTAGTACCACTAGAGTCCGATGCTGTGGTGGAGTCTGCAGTTTCTGATTCTAATCCTAATATGGAGCCTAAAGATACTTGTTCTGAGTCATTACTAGCCATTAAGTTAAAGGAGATTGAATTGAAGCTAAAACAGGAAGAATGTGAGGCAGAGCGTATTAGGTTGCGTATGCTAGAAGTGAAAGGAGATTGTGATATCGAATTGCGTAGGTTAGAGATGGAAGTTTTAAAGCTGCGTAGGCCCATTCCATTGCCAGAATCCAGCTTATCTTCTGTGTCAGTGAAAATGCCAGAAGTGGATTCTGCTCAAAACTCAGGGTGTAACTCCTCTGATTCCCCGTTTGACTCCCCTTCTGATTTTGATGTTGGTAAATTCATTCGTTTGGTGCCATCATTCAGAGAAACTGAGGTAGACTCATATTTTACAGCATTTGAGCAGATAGCTGCTAAGCTGCGATGGCCTAAAGACATGTGGGTTCTACTTTTGCAAAGTAACTTTGTAGGGAAGGCGCAAGAGGTCTCAGCTGCATTACCAATCGAACAAGCTCTTGATTATGATGTAGTTAAGACGGCGGTTTTGAGAGCATATGAATTAGTGCCTGAAGCGTATCGTCAGAAATTTCGATCACATGTGAAATCAGCCAGACAGACATATGTTGAATTTGCCAGAGAGAAGAAAACACTATTTGATAAGTGGTGTCTTTCCAGTGGGATCACAACCTTTGAGCAGCTTCAGGAGTTGATCCTGCTGGAAGACTTTAAAACGTGTGCACCAGAAAACGTTGTGGTATATCTTAACGAACAAAAAGTGCAGGTTCTAGCTGAAGCTGCTATTGCAACTGATGAATTTGTGTTAACGCATAGAAATGTGTTTTTAGGATCCCGATCATACAAAAGCCAGCCTTCTATGGGGGGAAGCTCTGAAGTTTTCCGATCACGTAGTCGTCATTCTAACACCGGTCAAGATTATGGTTTACGACGTAAATTGAGTCCTAAACTTGCAGGTGATGGGCGAGCATGTTTTTTTTTGCCTTGACCCCAATCACTTAATTTCGGAATGTAAGGCGTGGAAGCAAAAAAATTCTGCTTCCAAGTCTAAAGGTGTGGCGCTTGTGCAATCAGTTCCAAAAGCATATGATGTGAATGCTACCACTTATCAGCCATTTATTTGTACTGGTACTGTCTCTCTTTCATCTGAGTCAGAGGAACGACAGTTGAGGATTTTAAGGGATACTGGGGCTGCACAGTCTTTTATTTTAGAAGACAGGCTTCCTTTTTCTGCTGAGTCGTATACGGGTACAGATGTGCTAGTTCGTGGTTTTGGAATGGTTTGTGTCAATGTTCCTCTACATCAAGTGTATTTGAAGTCGGAACTTGTTACTGGTTTAGTGACGCTGGGGGTATGTTCACAGTTGCCTGTAGATGGGGTTGATTTCATTCTAGGAAATGATCTTGCTGGTGGCAAAGTCTTTCCTCATCCTATTGTTACTCATGAACCTGTTACTACAGAAGTATCTGAACTTGCAACTCAGTATCGATCTGTATTCCCTGCTTGTGCTGTAACACGAGCTCAGTCACTGAAATTTGGTGATGTTTCAGATCTTTCAGATACTGTGTTTTCTCAACCTGAAGATATAGAGCGGGTGACAAAAGTTACATCTAAGGTTGAGTTAGAAAACATTGAATCCCCTGAGTTACCGAAAATCACATTGAAAATAGGTAAGGTGGAGTTGGCTGCTGCACAGATTACTGACCCTTCCCTGGCTACTTGTAGAGATGCTGTAGTAGATTGCAGCCAAGTACCTAAAGCTAGAATTGCGTATTTTTGGGAAGATGGAATTCTGATGCGTAAGTGGAAACCTCTGCATTGTGATGCAAAGTGGCAAGAGGTTCGCCAGATTGTCTTACCCACTGATTATCGACATGTACTAGAGCTAGCTCATGAGAATGTTCTGGCAGGACATTTGGGAGTAACGAAAACATTCCATCGAATCAGCAGATATTTTTTTTTGGCCTGGTTTGAAGTCTGCAGTTTCTACATTTGTTCGCTCATGCCATACATGCCAGTTAGTGGGGAAACCAAACCAGACTATCCCGGTAGCTCTTCTAAAACCAATTCCTGTTTTTCACGAACCATTTGAAAGGCTGCTTGTAGATTGTGTAGGTCCCTTACCTAAGTCGAAATCTGGGCATCAATATATCTTAACCATCATGTGCACTGCTACTCGCTATCCAGAAGCAATTCCTCTCCGCACGATAAAAGCTAAATCTGTGGTTAAAGAGATGATTCGCTTCTGTTCTCTCTTTGGTTTGCCTAAGGTTATTCAATCTGACCAGGGTTCTAATTTCACATCAAAAGTGTTTACACAGATGTTGAGTGAATTGGGAGTTCAACATCAATTGGCGAGTGCATACCATCCAGAGTCTCAGGGTGCATTAGAGAGATTTCACCAGACTCTTAAAGTTATGCTCCGAAGATTTTGTAAAGAGACTGGTAGAGATTGGGTGGAAGGTTTACCTTTAATGATGTTTGCAATAAGAGAAAGTGTTCAGGAATCACTCGGATTCAGTCCTGCAGAGTTGGTGTTTGGCCATACCGTGAGAGGCCCACTAAAGTTACTGAGTGAACAGTTGCTTGCACAGACTTCTGCACCTGTCTCTGTACAGGAGTATGTGACTTCTTTTAGGGAACGTCTTCACCAAGCTTGTCAGTTAGCTCGGACTCATCTGGCGGAGTCTCAAGCAAAGATGAAAACTTGTTTTGACCACAAAAGTGTGAGGCGTGAGTTTCAGCCAGGTGAATCTGTTCTGGCCTTACTTCCTGTGTCTGGAACAGCCTTGCAAGCTAAGTTCTCTGGCCCGTACATCATTGAGAGAAAACTTAGCGATACTAATTATGTTGTTGGCACTCCTGAACGCCGACGTAAGAGTAGAGTGTGTCATGTAAACATGTTGAAGGCATATATCACAAGAAATGCAAATTCAGATGTTCTTGTTAAACCTGTGTCTGCAGCAGTTTGTCTACCTACTGAATGTGTGGAGGAGGATGGACTTATAGCAAAAGATGCTCAAACTTTGTGTGCCCGCTTACAGAATTCAGTTATTCTGGGTGATCTGCAGTCCTATCTCTTCCACTTAACAGAAGAACAGAGTGAAGCAGTTAGTAACTTAATTGTTAATTATTCTGATCTTTTCTCTGATGTTCCTTCCCAGACTACCTTGTTGTGTCACGACATTGATGTAGGAGATAGCCAGCCCATTAAACAACATCCATATAGAATAAATCCAAAGAAACAAGTTGTCATGAAATCTGAGGTAACATATTTGTTAGAGCATGGATTTGCAACTCGCAGTCAAAGTCCATGGAGTTCACCATGCATTCTAGTGCCGAAGCCTGACTCTACTTTCAGATTCTGCACTGACTATCGTAAAGTTAATGCTGTGACCAGACCAGACTCTTTTCCTCTTCCAAGAATGGAAGATTGTGTTGACAAAGTTGGTGCTGCTCATTATGTTACTAAATTAGATCTACTAAAAGGGTACTGGCAGGTCCCGCTGACTTCTCGTGCCTCTGAAATATCTGCATTTGTCACACCCATTTCTACAATACTCGGTCATGGCTTTCGGCATGCGAAATGCACCAGCTACGTTTCAGTGGCTAATGAACAGAGTTCTGTCAGACGTGACCGAAGTTGAGGTATATTTGGATGATGTTGTGATATATTCTAACACCTGGGAGGAACACCTTGAGAAGTTAAATGTTGTTTTTGAACGGTTGAGGAGAGCATCTCTGACTCTGAATTTGGCTAAATGCAAATTTGCCAAAGCAACCGTTACTTATCTTGGTAAATGTGTTGGCCAAGGACAAGTAAGACCTATCGAAGCCAAGATAGCTGCCATTGTTGCGTTTCCCAAGCCCACTAATAAACGTGAGTTGCGCCATTTTTTTTTTTTTTAGGAATGAGTGGATACTACCGCAGTTTTTGCAAGAATTTTGCTGCTATTGTTTCTCCTCTCACTGATCTTTTGAGTGCATCCAGGAAGTTTGTGTGGACTTCAGAGTGCATGGATGCATTCAATGCTGCCAAAGATCTTCTCTGTACTGCACCTGTTCTCTCTGCTCCTAATTTTTCACGGCCTTTCAAACTACAGGTGGATGCAAACGCTGCAGGAGCCGGAGCAGTCCTGATTCAGGAGGATGGCGCAGGAATTGACCATCCTGTATCTTTTCTCGAAGAAATTCACTAAGTGTCAGCGAAATTACAGTGTAATTGAGAAGGAAGCTTTAGCTCTGTTACTAGCCCTTCAAAATTTTGAAGTTTATCTGGGTGGAAGTGATATACACTGACCATAATCCATTGGTGTTTTTAACTCTCATGTCTAACACTAATCAACGTTTAATGCGGTGGTCTTTAATTGTGCAGGAATATCATCTTGACATCCGGCACAAGAAAGGAAGTGATGACATCATTGCCGATGCCCTGTCCAGAGTTCATTCTTTAGACAGTTAATATATTTTGATTAGTGAATTAGTATGTTGACTTATAACCAGTGGGCGGTTATAGTCTTTGGTGGTTGGGGTGTTACGTCCCGAGCCATAAGGTTCTGTTTGTGTGTGTGTTCAGCTGTGCTGTTTTCTCTTTTTCTCTATCCCTGTCTCTCTTCATAGGAGAAATGGTTCCACCTGGTACAGATAATCAATGGCCTGCTGTGATTGGATGCTGGGAGTATTTAAACTGCAAACACCATCAGAGCTGTGTTGGTGGTGGCTTGACTGTGTGCAGCAGTAGTAATGAGGTCCCTTCTTCAAACCCAGACCTGAGACTTTGTTGAAGCCAGTAGTGAACAGTGAATTTCTACCTTATATTGTGTGTACTACTTGGTGAAGTAGTTTTTCTCTTTTTAGTCTCTTTCTATTTAAATCTTTGATTGAGACTTTAAAGGCAGAAGTGAGTGTTACCTTTAATGGTTAATCATGGTTTGATTTAATGGATCACTTTCTTTTGGTTTATTTGAAGTTTGTTACTTAATCATTTATTTCTTTATTTTGTGAGGTTAGTAGGGAGGTGGGTGCCATTTATTTTGAATTGTACTTTTTTCTCCTGTTTATGCTAGCAAGGGAGTTAGTTTATTTTGTTGTACTTTTGTTTCCTTTTTCTTTTAGCTTAGGTAGTTTGATTAATGAGGAGTAAGATTGATTATGTTTGTTATTTTGGCTATACCCCCTTCTGAACTTAATACCTCTCTTTTCCTTTTGCCTAATTTGTAAATAAAACTACTTTGTTGAATGAGATCACTATGTGGTTATTGTGAGACAACTCTGGATCTGGAGACGGGGTGGCTTCATGCTGTTTCACATTCATTTCACCACCATCCATTTTTTTTTTTTTTTACCGTTTCATTCCTCCCCTAGACCAATCAGGAAAACGTAACAGCAGTATACATATATACACACACACACACACACAGATTTGGAAAACGGAATTTAACAGCTGGCCTGCAGGTGTCAGATGCAGATCAAACTACATTTCTGAACAGATGAGCTAGTTATCCTCTACTTCCCAAAGAAAACACAGTTTTTTTTTTATTCTTCAAAACATCTAATTTTATTTTCAATGTTTTACAACAAGCATACTGTTGCAAATGCAACACTGCAATGCATTTAACACGATCAAAATCAGCTAAGTTTAGCTTTCGATTTGGTCTTAAAGATTTCTAATGTTTGATCATCTGTTTAGCAGGAAAACACATTTTACTTTACATCGCCACAAACAGCTTTGGAAATATAATTTTTAAATTCTCCAAAAAGCAAACTGAAACATTAAACTTTTAAAATTATTTGTTGCATTTAATCAATATTTTATGTGCAAAATGATTTTCTGTTTTGACTAAATGAAAGGGCAAAAAAAAGAATAAATAAAATAAAAATGTGTGCGGTATTACATATCACTAATACTAGAGTAAGCTATTTGAATTAAAGTGCTGTCAAGTCCATGTGGCTAATTGAGTATTATGCAACATTTATCCACTGAACACAACTCATCACAAAATGCCTTAAAAATCTATAAAGATATGTTGCTCTGTACATTAACTTGCAATCATTTTGGCTAACACACATTCCATTCTTGCAGAGTGTAGTAAGCAGATTTGCTGGTCAGAATCACCATGTCTTTTTTACAGTTAATACCTCTTAGACCTTAAAACTTCCTTTACTATAAACAACAGCATAAAAGGTGTTGTAAGATGTATTGCCAACTGTGGGGAGACAGAGACAGACAAAAACTCACAAAACTCTCAAATGTCCTCTTACATGATCACAAAAACTCACATAATCCCTCAACAATGACAGCTTCTCATTGCGCGTTTGTCCATGATCCTATAATCATTCAAGAAAAAATACAAAATAATTATCTCTTTAGTCCATCCCTTACACAGAAAGTCCTGCCTGCTCAGCAGTGCTCCGCCTCAATGAACCCCTCCTTTTCGTAACCCCCAAGATCAACCTCAGCATAGCTGGAATGGCATCCTTGATTCCGAAACTTCATGGACGGCCAATAGTTATTGGTGCGACGCTGCGAATAAGAGACACCACAACAGATTACAATATAGTAAAAGAGTTTAAATTGTATGGATGGATGGATGGATGGATGGATAGATGGATAGATAGATAGATAGATTGATTGATTTGTAGTTACCTGCATGAGGTAGAAAGGAGGAGCAACATTTGGATGTGTATTGATGTAGTAGACAGCCAACAGGGTCAAGAACACCAGTAGAACCAAAGCTGCCACTACACCTGCAATGATGGCTGTGTGTTCTGGTGCTTCTTCCTCACCTTAAAATGTGAGAGAAAGTAAAGTAATTTTAACCAGGAACAAATTTGTTATTTACAGTTCGAAGTATACAACGATTTTCCAATTCATAGAGCAAGTATTAGATGTTCAAAAGTTTAAATCAACACATATCAAGCACATAAGACATAAACAGATGAATCAGCTCAGCATATACAAGGTGAATCATAAGCAAAACTATACAATATATATTAGTGAACACCAAGTAGCATTTTAATATTTGACACAGAGGCTGAATTTAAACTGAACTTTTTCTTGGTCCTGTGCTTTATACTGACACATATCAGCATGGATGCATGATTTTCAGGTTTTGCCATTATTGCTGGTTTCTGCTGGTGAAATGTAGCAGCCTAAACATTGCTATTTTAGTATTAATTATATATTATATACCTTTTTTATTAATGTTTTGAGTTTTTTGTAATTTCATGCTTTTGTCATTTTTATTAGTTTTTCTGTTTAGCTTTATTTTTATTTTGGTTTTAGCTTTAGTATTTATAATACAGATAAAACATGTCAATTTCGAGCGCTATTGGGAACTAAATTGATAAATCAGTAGCAGGATGAAAGCTGAACAAGAGCCTACTGGAATAACATGGCAGCCGATCTTGAAGATGCAACATTGAGGCAGGAATACCAGGTTCTCTATCACACTCTCAGGAGGTGGATGGCTCCTTTGTGAGATAGGATGAGCACCTGCAGCAGTGGCGGAGCATTTTCAGCAGCTCGTTAACCACCACCCATAGTGCAGACCGGCCCCAGTGCTGCCATGTGTGAAGCCACCTGCAGGGCCGATGCTTGATGATGAACCATTGCCGTATATTCATTGAAGAATGGAAAGTTATAACAACTGCAACTCTTTATGAAAGGGTTGAATCATTATCACAAGGGGAGTTTGATTGTATTGTTCCCTTTTACTCATTTGATAGTGATACCAAACAAAGCACAAACATTTGACTCTTATAAACAGGTCACAAGTCTAATACACCATGTCTCTAATCTCAGAGATCATTATGGACCATTGCTCTGTAGTTAAGGCATCAAAAACATGCCACCTCACCAAACACGCATATCTTTTCAAAATGGCCGCTCTTCCCTTATTATGGGCAGGCCCATCATAATAAGAGTCCTTAGCAGCAAACAAAGGTCCCCATAATTCCCGCTCACACAAAATGCATAAGAGAATATTCAAAATCAACATACCTTGCAGAGGAAAATAATAAACATTCAGGCATTGTAGACATTCATATATAATGACCTTTTTGCATCTTGACCCCTAGTGAGTAACAATCATACAGGCTTTACTGTGGCAGTATCCCCCCTCCCCCTCCCACTGGAGACTAATTTGGAGATTCCCCTCCAAAGTACTGTTTAAGTTTCACAACATTTACATTGTCCACCTTTTCCCCAAAACTCCATTCAACAAGACCGTTCACTGGCCCAACTTCTTTATCTTCACAGGGCCCTCCCATTTAGGGGCTAGTTAAGATGAAAAGAAATTGTCAGCTTTTGACACAGGATGAGCACGGATCCAAACCAGGTCTCTCTCCTGGAACTGTGCAAATTTCCATCTAGCATTATAATACTTGGCCTGTTTGGTATGTGCTTTCCTCATTGCCTTTAGAACATCCTACTTAAGTTGCTGTTGTTGTTCTACGAGGGAATAATCCAGATTGCTCTGGTTTTGGTGGATGAGCAACAAGTCATTCAAGGGGACCTTTCAACTGCCTGCCCAATGCTAATTCAGCAGGTGAGTGTCCTGTGGTTTCATTGGAAGCAGTGTTAATAGCAAAACAAAATTCAGCCAGTCACCTGTCCCAGTCACGATGACTTTCACCTACAAAGGATGCAATCATGGTCTTGATGGCTCTGTAGACTTGTTCCAAGAGATTTGTTTGAGGGTGGTAGCTGGTGGTGAGCTTCCTTGTTATTCCCCAACTCTTACACAGATCCTCCATCAGCTGGCTTAGAAACTGGGATCTGCGATCTGACAGAAGAAATTTTTGAACTCCCCATCTCATAAACACCTCTTCCTGCAAAATCTTGCAGATTCGGTGAGTCTTACTATCCCTGATAGGGAAGAGCTCTACCCATTTGGTGAAATAATTGACTACTGCCAGAATATAGACATTTCCCTTTTTGCTTTTGGGTAGGGGCCCCATAAGGTCCACCCCTAACATATACCCAGGCTCCTCTATTTCCGTGGACTGGAGGAAACCAAAGGGCTTTGTGTTACGAGGTTTGTATTTCTGGCAGACTTCCTTCACATGCTTCCATATATCTTTGCTGGGCTTCCCATCTAATGCAGTTGACATCATCTGTGATTCTGATCCTCCCCTTTAACTAAATCACCTCAACATCCACACTCTGGGCTTTTAATATTTCTGCCGTGGTTGATGGAATATCCAAATTCAAATGGGAGGATTTATTGTCAACATACATTGCTAAGGAGACGTTGCAATTTTAAGCTCTTGACAAGGCATCAGGCACTACATTCATCCGTCTCTTCCAGTACTGTACCTGGAAGTGAAACCGCTGGAGCCTTAAGGTCCATCTCGTCAGCCGAGAAGTAGTTTTGGGGGAGTTAAAAGCCCAGGTCAAGGCAGAATGGTCTGTACACACCACGAATAGAACTCCTTCCAGGTAGTGATGCCACTTTTCGACAGCTCATACCACCGCAAGGCACTCTTTTTCCGAAGTTGAATAATTCACCTTTGCTCCCCTCAGTCCCCTCGATGCATATACAATCACTTTTTCTTCTCCTCTGATTTTCTGAGATAGGATGGTCCCCAGGCCAACTCAGCTAGCATCTGTCTGGACCTGGAAGGGTTGTGACAGATCAGATTGAGCTAATGTAGGGGCATGTTGCAGAGCATGTTTGAGATTCTCAAAGCTTAACTGGGTTTCTTCGCTCCATGTCCACTTCACCCCTTTCCTTTTAAGGAGGTTCAGTGGGGCAGCCTGTTCAGCGAAGCGGGGAATACGTTTGTGGTACCACCCAATTAACCCCAGGAATCTCTGAAGTTCCAACAGGTTTTGTGGGGTTGGGTACTCACTGATGGCAGTGATTTTGTCCGAGTCAACTTTTACTCCCTCCTTGGACACCACATGTCCCAAAAACTTAAACTCTGCTTTCATGAAGTGGCATTTCTTAAGATTTAAGGTAAGATTAGCCTCCTTCAGTTTCTGGAAGACAGCCTCAAGATCTTTTAAGTGTTGTTGTTGGCTTGGGGAATAGATAATTATATCATCTATATAGACAAGGCAAACTTTTCCTCTTAGCTTACCCAACACTCTCTCCATCAACCACTGGAATGTGGCCCCTGCATTTTTCAGCCTGAAGGGCATGGTCAATAAATGGAATAATCCAAAGGGGGTTATAAAAGCTGTTTTTTCCCTGCTGCTTTCTTCCACTTTGATCTGCCAGTATCCTGATTTTAAGTCAAGGGTATTGAAATAACTGGCACCCTGTAATGACTCCATTATCTCTTGGATGAGAGGCACTGGGTATGCATCTTGGGGAGTTTTGGAATTAAGATGGTGATAATCCACGCAGAACCTTAGAGTTCCATCTGTCTTTGGGACTAATACAACCAGAGATGCCCAAAGAGACTGAGAAGGCTCGATGATACCTTCTTGCATCATCATATCAATCTCCCTTTTCCATCACCCCTTTCTTTAAAGGAGAAACTCTAGGCGCTTTCAACCGTATGGGTATGTCATCCATTGTTATGATCCGATGGGTAGCTTGATTAGTTCTCCCTAGACTTCCGGAGCAGAGAGTTGTCCATTTATTTAAGAGGGGTTGGACTTCTGGCGGATGTCTGGCTATGATGTCCTTTATGCTAGTTGCTGATGCCAGTGTCTCCAGCTCTCCACTCTTCTCTGTTGGCACAGCCATGAACAAAGAGGTAACCTGTTCCCTCTTCAGAAAGCATGGCTGCTCCCACTGAGGCTGCTGGAGAAAAGGGTAGACTCTAACTTGCCCTTTGACCTTCAGCTCATAGCTTATTGTGGCAACGTTCAACTGTACCCTTGTTTGTCTCAGGAAGTCCAGTCCGAGGATCAGAGGAAATGCTAGGTGTTCATCTGACATTATATAGGTGTCAATGGACCAGACCATTCCATGCCAATTTTAGTCCACAGGAGTTCTACCCTCTGACACATGAGCCTTTCCATCTGCCACCATGAACATCCTACTTGAACCCTGCAGCAGTCGTTTTCTGTTTTTTTTTTCCCACAGCCTCCCATAACTGTTTCTGCATTAAGGAATAAGTCGAACCAGTGTCAACGACGGCTTCAACGTGGTAATTCCTCACATCTATGGCAACTTTCAGCAGAGGAGATGTGGTTGTTTGAATCAATGAGACGTGTTGAACTGAGGTACTTGGTTACTTGGGTAGTTGATCACGTCGGAATGAGGCACTCTTTTTTCCTTCATTAGTTACCTTGAGCTGGTTGACTCGAGCCAAGTAGTCCTTCTTTGAATTCAAGTCCCTCTCTACCAAAGATCCCACTTTAACCAGCTGCTCCACGGTGTGCATGGCACCTCTTAGACTGCTTGCCAGGGAAGGATTATAACTATTTGAATCATAGCCTTGACCTGGTCTTCCAACTCAGCCAGGTAATTGGTAGAAAGGATGGCAATCATGAAGGAGTGTTTGAATTCATCCTGGTTGTGTATCTTTAGCTTTTCAGCCACGCACCAACTCCTACCAGGACCTGTTAGCACTGCATTGATTGTAAGTAGCAGTTCCACATCCATGAGTGGTCTGAGGGACAGGAAGTTTTTGCACTTCTCGATGAACTCTAAGACATTGCAAGTTTCACGATGTTGTCCGAAGGTGGGAAACTCTAGGTTGATAGGTGGCTTGGGTGTTGCTGGAGTAGAAATTGCAGAGGGAAGGTGCCCTGCATCTGAAAGGCTATGGCTAAGAGGGTGGGGTGAAACTGAGGTACTCGTCATCTTCACGCTTGCCATTTCTTTCTTCCAGTGCTCATCTCGACACTTGAAACAATTCACCATCTCAGCCTCCAAGCGGGACAACAATCTGTTCACTGCTTTCCAGTTAATCATGCTATCACTGCAGGCCATAAAATCACTTTTAAGCGTTTGGCACCTCAGTCTGCAGAGCCTGGAGGGACGAAGAGAGTTGGGTTAATTTTAGTATCAAACAGTTCTGACATTCCTTCACTAGGTTTTGGCATTGGAGGTTCATCCTCTTCACTTCCTCCAAACTGGCTATGACTGTCACTAGGGGTGTGCAGTGAAGTCAGTATTTGTATCTGTAGCAATGGTACAATTATTTGTATCCATATCATTTTAAATGTGATTCTTGTCGCTAAATTAACATAGCAAATATGCTTTGTATAATAAATTAATGAATGAATTAAATGAATTAATATATTTTTTAAATTGCTTTAAATCTATTTTAATTAAAACTATAATGCTGAAGGGTAAATATAATGACATGGTTTCTTCATTTGTGTGAGAGAGTCTTTTTTTTTTTAATAAATGTAAACAATTGTGTGGTGCAACCATCAAGAAAAATGCAATATACAAAAGTAAGAGACAAGTAGTATATATGAGTGTATGCAAGTCTATTAATAATTATAAAAAAATATATAACAATAATAATAAAAAAATATATATATTATTT
>JAUZSZ010039153.1:0-12942 GCA_034780575.1 Labeobarbus marequensis
CAATATAAAAAAAAAAAAATCATCAGTTATGGTCATGAGGAGTATTAATCACTATCTGGAAATACACATATAAACCAGAAACAATTGTACTGATTAAACATCCAGCTCACTCTGCCATGCCCTGTTCCATATTAAGGTCGATCCCTCCATCCAGCAAGCTACCATCTTCAGCAAATGCAGGTCTGGCCATTGCTGACATAGATCTGTAGCTGCCAATATAGACTGCCACTGCGAACAGTAGAAAGAACTGGTACAAAAGACACAAAGGGAGAATTGAATAACATTTACCAAAAGACTGCAACCACCAAAACTTTATGATCTTACTGTTGAAAAACCCATACCCAGTGGTCTAAATAAAACTTAAGCAAAGCCCTAGAGGTGGAGAGATGGACATTAGAGAGGCCATAGAAAAGTTTAGAGAAAAGCAGTTGCAAAAGTATAAAAAATAAATAAACAGACAAAAACAAGATACAAATAAAATTTCAATTAAAATAAATAATAGCCTACACCTTACCAGTACTGTACTATAGGGAGAAGAAAAAACAATTACAGTGTAAAATAATACAAGCTAAATATTATTTTTTCTCAGTATAAATTGGCCCTTTATACATAAAATATGCAGCTGCTTTATACAGTTTAGAATGGGGGGCCCTCACATACAGATAAGTATGGGGGTCCATGGCATCTAAAAGACTGAAAGCCCCTGGTCTATTTGCCACGAATTAGATATGCATGCAACATCTGCAAGATTCACTCATACACACCACTGAATGCAAAAGCACAAAATATACATATTCTAAATGATGATGCTCTTATTTACATCATACTATGACTCACCCATGTCCAAAACGTAGATGAGTTGTAAAAGAGCAAGAAATTGACTGCTGCATAAATAGCCTGAAAAGAATACAACACCTATCAATAACAAAAAAATAAAATAAAAACCATTTATAAAAGGCACACTGAGACTCAGATGCATGCCTTACGTTTGCTCCCAGGATGATTCTGCAATAGAACTTGAGAGTATCCTGGTTTTCCTCATGGATTTGTTTCTTGCCTTTTGTTCCAACTTTTCCTTTCGGCTAAAGACAGACATATTACTTAACAGGACAGCACTGACACGCAGAAAATCTCGTTACTCAGAATATACAGTTATCACATGAATACAGTTATTCATCATGTTTCTGTTTTAATAGCTGGCCAAGATTGTCTCATACCGCCATCTCCCCAGAGTTCTCCTTCTTGTGCGACTACTTCACCTGATAACGCCTTTCTCTTTAGGCATCTAAAAAGAAAACTAACGGATCTAATTATCTCTTAAAGAACAATCTTCAAAACCAAACAAATACCAAATAATTCCTAAAATCACACATCAGCGTTCACGAGCACGTTTCCGGCGCTTGGAAAATTCGTCATACGCGCAAAAACTGGACTTGACGCCACCTCGTGCTAACTTAATGTACGTACAGGACTATTTCATTTTGAATAAACTTTTCTGTACAGTATTCAATGTTTAGAGAGCAACGTTCTTGAGAGCAAATAGAAACGTAACAATATCTCACATCAACCGAGTGTATGCATTTTACACTAGACATTAAATGGGTTTTTAGTTTTCCTCCAAAACAGCCTAACAGATACCAAAAGTATTTTAGGGTACAACAGGACTAAATGCCCCTCTGGGTGAAGAAAAAAAGAATTAGTTTCTCCTAAAACACACAAACACTTGTTTATCGCTATTATATATTGCATAACTGTTCTGATCCAAGAGGTCCAGAGATCTAAAGATTGTTTTTGAGGTAAGTTTTTTAAAAGTTTAACAGTTTTTATAACCTTTAGAATTAACTACCTAGAATTCTTGAAATCATTGTATATTTCTTAACACAAAAGACTTGATTAAATCAGTAATGATGATTAAATCAATCATTTTTCAAGTCACTGGCACTGCCCAGTAAGTAAAAGTGTTTCTGATCTTAAAAAAAAAATCCCCATGCTGAAGGACATAACATCTCCCCATGATAAGCCAAAGACCAAGAGCAAAGTCTAAAAACAATTTGTTGTGGGTCTATGTTGACTTACAGCTGAGTAGTGTTTAGTTGCAGTTTTCACTTGCGAAATATGCGTACTCTGAAAAATGTTGTCAGTTCATTTTATTTTCAGAATACCTGATGCTAAAATCTGAACATTGGCTTAACCCCAGCTTGATTGAGGTTGTGCCTTGCTGGAGTAGGTACAGGCAACGGTGAGTCACGGTGGAAAAAATGGGAAAGATACCAATTATACATAATTTCATTTTCAGTACTATGAAAATACATTATTAATTTGAAACTTTCTTGTGCATTTCACATGTGAGGTTTTATCACCTGATAAAACACTAAAACAAGTCAAACACACATTACTTCATATATCATAAAAAAAATTACACTAGACTGAAAATAAAACTTCGTTTTGGTCACTAGAATAACTGGCCAAACAAAACTGTAACAAAAAGTTAATGCTGCACAAACTTGGACAGTGTCATTCTGCATGTTTACATAATGAACCTTCAGGAACAATTTTATCAAGAGTACATGATGACATTGACCTCTTGTGGATATATCATTACCCCATCGCCCATATTGTTTATTATAGCTTACCTTTTCAACTAAATAGTCTGTTTCCCCACTCCAGTTCAACAAAGTTTGAAAAGTTCAGCAGAGTTTAAAGAAGGTGTTTTGTGTTCATGCGTATCAGTTCTCTGTCTGCATTAAATAGCAGGTTTCAGACGGGACGTCCAGTAGATCAGTAACCATGTTGACCGCACTGGTTCTGTTGTGTCTCGGAGCCTTTCTTCTGTACTTGCAGTTCAGAATTCGACGACCCAAAAACTTCCCCCCTGGACCCACTCCTGTTCCATTTTTTGGAAATTTGCTTCAACTGGACCGCACAAACCCGTTAAAGAATTTTGACAAGGTAAGCACATCAGTCTAAAACACACACTGGAGACTGCTGCATTAAAAATACATTATTACTGGTAGGAAACTCACTCTGAAATAATTGAATGAGTTACTGGAGTTACAAGTGATGAAAGGAAATCAGACTTTGTTCATACAGTTTGACAGCAAAAACATGCTTCTGTGAGTCTGTGGTCTTCAGCATGAATGTTTTTTGTGCAGTTTGCTCAACACTATGGGTCAGTCTATGGGCTGTTCATTGGTAGCCAGCCGGCAGTGGTGTTGACAGGTCAGAAAATGATCAGGGAGGCACTGATCACAAAAGCGGCTGAGTTTGCTGGCAGATCAGACAACATGATGGCCAGTCATGTAACAAATAGCAAAGGTAATGCAGTATAAACAAAATGCAGCCAGCTACTCATATAACACAGACAAGTGCACTGCACTCAGTAGAGTACATGATCAGAAATTTTGACTGAAACTCTCCCTGCTGGGCTTAAAAGTTTCCTAGCTAATTACTTTCTTTGTTTAGGGGTTATCATGGCAAATTATGGAGAAAGTTGGCGAGAACATCGACGCTTTGCTCTGACCACACTGAGGAACTTTGGCCTTGGAAAGAGAAGTATGGAGCAGAGGATTCTAGAGGAGGTCAAATATATCTGCTCACATTTGGAGGAATCTGTTGGTATATACAATCTCCTCATCTGGACATCTTTATTCTTTATATTAACATAGTTAAATTATGCAGTCACAATTAAAATGTTTTAATATAGACATTTTTATGATCTTAAAATTGCCAGAAAATATTCAAATTCGAGAATGGAAAACATCTCTTTTATTTCTACATTCCTACCAGGAAAGTCAATTGACCCTGAACATCTGTACCACCAAGCTTCTTCAAACGTCATTGCTTCAATCATTTTTGGGTCGCGATTCAATTATAAGGATGAATATTTCCAGACTTTGATCACAAACATTGAAAAACTTACTAAGATTGTCATTGGACAATGGGCAATGGTAAATACAATGAAAAGTAAAGACACCGTTTATTTACACTGAATGCAAATTGCCAGCCTGGTTGCTAAAGTTTATTTACAAAAACACTGCTCACTATATTACTTCTATTTACATTTTGTGTAAACAAGATGCTTTTTATACTCTACTGCTATTTATACTTTTTGTTTACACTTACAGTACTGCTGCTGCCAAAAATAAATGATAAAAAGTAGAGATTGTAGTTTGTGCACAAATGGATAGAATGTTGACAGACAGACATTTAATTTTACTTTTTTTTTTTTTTAAAGTATTTTATTTTGAATTGCAGCTCTACGAAATAGCCCCAGTGTTAAGGATTTTCCCACTGCCATTCTGCAAGGCTTTTCATTATTTTGCGGGAATCGAAAAACACATTCTTAAAGTTGTGGATGAACACAAGAAGTCACGTGTTACTGGGGAGCCCAGAGACCTGATTGACTGTTACCTGGAGGAGATGGAGAAAGTAAGATGTACCCACAAGTGTTTCTGTGTGTGTTATGTATTTTTATTGAATTTATCAGCACAACACGAGTTTAATATTCTTTGATTTACAATGGTTTGTTAGTGGATTGTTTTGTTTTCAGAGAGCAGATCAACGAACTACATTTGACAACTCACAGATGGTCACTTTGCTGTTTGACCTGTTTGTGGCTGGAACTGAAACAACCTCTAATACACTCCGAACTTTAACCCTCTATTTGATGACCCATACTCATATACAGGGTAAGATGTGTCAACCCTCTTTATCTTCCTCCCTCTTATTGAGAGTTTTTATACTAAAAACTTTTTTGCATGTCAAAGTAAATTATGTGCAAAATATTTATCCAACTAAAAAAAAAAAAAGGAAAAAAAGAAATGTCCTGCTTTTATTTCCAGCAAATTTCTTAACGTGTAACTATTTGTATGAACAAGATTTAACAACTGAGACATAAACAGAACAAGGCATTTGATGAACAGAAATGAAATAATGAGTCAACATTGTTCCATTTCTGGAGCAAAGAGAGGGTCAATAGGAAAAGTAAGTAGTGTAAAGATCCAATAAAGATCTGTAATGCTTATTTGGATTTTACTAAATTATCTTTAAAATACAGTTTTCACAAAAATACATTTTCACAAATTTATAGCTGTGGGGTAATGTCTGTGTTTGGTTGTTTCTGAAAAGAAAAAGCCAAATGTTTCCTGGCAGGGTTATGGATTTCTTTATGGATTATCCTTTAATAAATAAAGTGTAGGTTATGGAATGAAATTTAATGGAATGATTTAATGGAGATTTAATGTCATTAATGGAATTCTTTTGTGTTTATATTTTAGTTTTGTGAATTGTTCATAGCATTCAGTCTTTCAGTTTGTGTTTGTGTCTTTTAACATCTATTTAAATACATTTTCAGAACAATGTCAGCGGGAGATTGATGAAGTCCTTGGTGATCGTGAACATGCCACATTTGAGGACAGAAACGCCATGCCTTACGTTCAAGCAGTGATTCATGAGGGTCAGCGTGTTGCTGACATTGTCCCTCTTAGTATGTTTCACACCGCCACAACCAACACTCAGCTCCAGGGCTACAACATCCCAAAGGTGACATTTACAGCACATCACAGCTGTGGAGTTACTATGTCACATAAAAAAATGACATGAAAGAGTAACTAAGAACAACTATCCATTATTTAATCTTAACTAATCAATCCATTACCAAATTATTATTTCAACCCCTAAACAGCAAGGGAGGAGTGCTAATTTTGTTAAAAAAAAAACATTTGCTCTTACAGGGTACAATTATCATCCCCTATCTGTCATCTTCTCTCAGAGAGGGAAGTCAGTGGAAGTTTCCCCATGAATTCAACCCTCAAAACTTTTTGAATGATAAGGGGGAATTTGTGAAGCATGAAGCATTCATGCCTTTCTCTGCAGGTATGTTCTACATGTTTTATTACACAATGTGATGAGGTCTTTAAATGATTAAAAACTGTGGATTTTTATCAATAGCACTCAATTAGCCTAGTGTCAGTGGTGGAAGTACCTGAGCTATTTAACTTGACATTACAGACAAAATCGTTAGTATGACTATAACAATACATGAATAAAATCAGTAGAAAGTGCATCCATGTCGGTAGCATGAGAACAAATGGTGTGTTTGTATAATGTACATTCACTTTATTTTCTAGGATCCCGTGTGTGTTTAGGAGAAAATCTAGCTCGAATGGAGCTCTTCCTCATCCTGGTCACTGTGCTGCGGCGATTTCGTCTGGTCTGGCCAGAGGATGCAGGAGAACCAGACTTCAAACTTATATTTGGTGGGACACAGTCAGTGAAACCTTACCGTCTGACTGTACAACTACATACACCTGGGCAGACTTGTAAATCTGTTTCCTGAACATATATTGCCCTTCAACGACAACATGCCCCAGTAGTGGGTTATGATGTCACACAGGGTAAACTATGACAACGGCATCTGCTAAAAAACAGATATTCTTTAGCTTTTCATCAAAAGTGAAACAATTATGACACACAAGACATTAAATATATAAGTAAATTAAGCTGTATAAAATTACAACCTATAACGCACAAGTGAAAATGCGCACAATTATGAAAAATACCTCTGTCCTATGTTAAAACTCAATGGGATTTTATTGTGTTTGCTTATTTACTCTACATCTACAGCAAAATTAATTGTAATTTTAACTGTTTAAAACCAAAATACAAAATCACTTTGTATTCAGTAATTGAATTACTGAGATTGTAGCTCTTGTGCCAACTAGCTCCAGTCTCTTATATTCATGTTAATGGTGAAACTTTGATCACAATTGGAAGCTTTATTGCATTTATCTTTTAACAATTATTTACAACTGTTCTGCAGATCTATTGTGCAATCATGAGACTTCTACTGGTAGTGTTTTAATCATTTTTAATTTAGTTTTTTTAAACTATACTTTAATACAATTAAAACAATATTACAAGCTGCTGGAAAGGCCATGTATAGTTTGACTACAAGACAGCTGAACGTATTGGCTATGAATTTACGTGAATGATGTAAAAATATAAATAAATGAAACAAAAAAACTCTCTTTAGTACAAAACACCCAATGGGACGATTCCTCTTCTGTTACATTCATGTGTTCTTGCAGCTGCTGTTAAAGAAACAGGAGTGAAAACTGAGCAACAAATAGCTTATATATCAAGCTCATATTAAGAACAGACGATATTTTGTTTCTCCTTTCACAAGGGCAGAACCAGCAGTAAGATAAAGCCCAAACAATAGAGAAAGAAAGCGATACTGTTGCACCGCAGCGTAGCTCCCAGTCACACAGACACGGAAACTTAAAAACGGTGCAGTTCAACGCAAGATCTAAAAACAAGTTTTCTACACTCGATACACTCAATAGAGATCAGTTAAAAACATGCACTGCAAAAAGTGACTCTTTGCCTAAACCGACAATAACCTTTCCGTTACCTCATAATTATCCTCTTCCTTCTCTATTTCACCACGTGTGTCAACCAGGCTCGAGTGAATGCTGACTTTACGCCTTTTCTTCTTCCTCTGGTAGATACAACCACGTGAAAGTGGCGTATGCCGCCACCTACTGTATATTTTAAACTGAAAACATGTTACTGCCATTGAACTGTCTATCCCGCATCACCTTTGATATCTATATCCTCTCTCTATTTATACTCCACCACACGTTACTGTATTTATGTCCATATCTTCATTTAAATTTTACACACAACAGGGAAATGACTTAAATCAGTTCATTTTCATTTCTCATGTCAATCCTTCTAGATGCTGTTGTGGTTTAAACAGTGGCCTAATAATTAGTCAAATCATAAGCTTTGACTAATTATTTCTAGTTTTCTTGGGTTGAATTTCCACATACCTTAAGGACTATCTTTGATCAAATAGAGTGTTACCTGCTCATCCATATAATCCTTATTAGAGGATTTGACGATCAGATAGGATTGTAAACCATTTATAACCATAGATCAAGATCATTAAGAATAGTATAACTCTGTTGCAGTGTTGCATGTATCAAAGGTAGGAATTAAATGAAGAATATACATTTTTGTCCTCAGTACTTAAAAAAAAAGAGCATCTCACCTCTTATTCAATTAACAGATCCCATAACAGTAACCCATGAGTTAAGGACATAAGCGTTTCAAAACCATGTGATATCCACTAATACTGTTTTAAAAAGTGTCTATAATTGGGTTATGTGATTTTGTTATAATCAACATGACTATGAAAACCACTCGTGGTGTTCAAGTAAAAATTGATTTAAAAAGATTCAAACAATTAACTCAAAAGGCATATCAAAATTCCCAAACACATGCAAACACACAAACACCCAAAAGTCCCTGAGAAAATTAATGTGCAACTTCATGTCACATTTCAACAGTTTCCTTAAAATCCATTCAGGATCACTTCTAAAAAATGTAGATTTGGCGATTTAAGACAGGACATGGTCAGGAGGAAGTTCAATAAGGCTTATTGGACAGGAAACTCTGTAGCATCTGGAGAGATGGACCAGGAGCCCACTGAGGAACCATGTGACCTGCACCCTGGAAGAGCAGAGTTATATGTCATGCTTTAGTACATGTAAGCGTTCACAAACAGCAGCTGCACATCAGTGGGTCTTATGGAAGCTGCAATTAAGAAAAGTATAACTACACCTAGGAAAGGAGCGAAACAGGCTACATGGATGCCTGAAACTTACCTTGACTGTGAGGAAAGTGATGTTACCAAATTGCTGGTAGAATCCAGCTATCTGTTTATCATAAATCCACGGTTGGTATTGTGTGCTCGCCTTGAAAAAGAAAAACCCAACATTAAGGTTTTGTAAGGTGCTGTAAGTTCTGCAGAACATCACATCTCACAGAACATAGAGTAGATCTTACCTTCTGTCCAAGCTGCTCAACAAACCACTGGTCCCCAAGGAAGTTACAAGCCATATCAGTGTCTCCATTATAGACCAAAGCTCTCAGACCCAAAGCCAGCAGCTTCTCATAGACATCCTTCACAGTTTCGTAAATGGTGTGATACTGGTCTCCCACAACATCGCTGCATAAAACAGAAGAACTCAGGAAGAGCTGCACACATGCATTCATGCACGCGCACACACACTGAAACCGTAAGTGAGGACAGGTGTCCGTTTACCTGCAGATGTCCCATGGTGGAAGTACATCAGGAATGTGCAGCGCCTTCCTCACATCTCCTCGGTTAAGCCAGTTCATCTGAGCAGTACTGTTGATGCATGGAGGCACTCCCTCAACATTTGGAGTACTTCCTAGTAACTGAACAAACAAAAGAAAGCACATTTTTCCTTTGTTCTCTCTAGTTTATTAAAGTAGATTGGAAGACTGCATGATTAGATCAAACAAGAAGACTCACCTTATTAGCTTCCCAACGCTTCCTGAAGTTTCTGAAAAGATGCATCATGGCTCTCTGAGATGTGATGCCACCAGCACAGTCAAGATACAGTGCATATGTATTCAACCCAGAGTTATAGACTATATTAAATGCATGTGACACCTGCAATATACAGAAGACTAGTCACCTTAAATAATGGCAAGGTTGTACAGGAGTTGCGAGCATGTGTGGATGCATTCACGTTACCACATCAGAGCAGGACTCTTTAGAATTGTTGTAGAAATTACAGACTCCATTTTGACAGCAGTTGTCATTCAGATCCTTCCACAGCCTACAAGCAAATAAAAACATTTTTCAAAATATTCATTGTCAGTATTGCAATAAACACGAGTGGCCACATATAGAAGTAAGTGATTTAGCTTACTGTTCTCCAAACAGGCCATGATAGTTGCCAAAGTAGATTAGTGATTGGTCATTTAGTGCAAAGCTACTAATGCCATTTCCCACAGCAAAACCCTGCAAAAGAAACCAAATAAATGATAAAAATGAAAAGACATAGACAGACAGATACATAGACAGACAGATAGATAGACAGATAGATATAGACCTTTCAGCAGAAAACAATTCAAGTATAATTTGTCTTCAAATATAGGTAAACAAGTACACAACATAAGTTACATTTTATACACTCCATTTTAATAATAAATGACATTTTAAAAATGAAACAAGCATATTAAACCTACCTTAAAGTTTAATTTAAGTTGACCTCCAGTGGCAACTCTCAAACTGAGTGTTGGTGCATAGATGCCTCCATAACTCTCACCAAAAATGAAAAACTCATTCTGGGTGAAATTTGGGAACTTAATGAAAAAACTTTGCAAAGCCAGGTAGTTGTTATTTGCCACCTAAATAAAAATACACATTAAGGCTTTAAAAGTCTGTCTTTATAGGCTATGAATGTCTATGAATGTGTAGACACTTACCTCATCATCATCCGTTTGATATTTTTGGTCATCGGAGTAGGAATAACCCACTCCAGCAGGCGATTCAAGATAAAGAACATTGGCGATTTTATTCCAGCTGAATTCATTCTCATAAAGTGTGGCTCCATTATCGTTAACCTAAGAACACACAGTACAGACAACGTTTATTGAAACATTCATGATTTTGTGTTTTACGGAAAAGCAATTTAGAATTCAACGAGTGAAATCACATGAATTTTTTTTTTCCTCTCTAAACTTTACATCTCTTTTGTACTTATTGATGATAAAAAAAAAAGACGAGTATCAAGATACATGAAAGGGGCCATTTTCTGATAGAAACCCATCCAAAGAGCTGCAGCCTGGCCCTCCGTTCAGCCACAGCACGACTGGATCCTTGAGCGGGTCCCTCTGAGATGTCACAAACCTGTAACACATTCACAAAACAATTATAATGAGTTACTGAAGACACTCAAACTAATAGTACATTCAAAAAATAGTACCAAAAAATTACACAATTACACATGAACAAAATGTAATACAATACTTTTCTAGAAAGGAACCATATACATGGTATAAGAATACTGTAATAATAGTATCATCATAGTTTATATCGCAGTACCTCAAAGGACCATGATATTTAAAAACAAACTTAAAGATTAAAAGTAAAGATTAAAATGTCGCTTGTTGCATTTAAAGCGTTTTGTTTTTAATTCGGCGTGAACGCGGAAACGCCATTCGCATAAACATTTCTTCATCACAAACAAAACATGCTGCATATTCTCATGCTGATAATTTTAAGACGAAAGACTAATAAAACTCACCAATAATGCAAAAATTTGCCAGAACTGGCCTTTAGATATCCTGACCACTGGCGGTAATTGGGTTTGAAAGACATGCCCGGCAAATCCAGCACCTCATCTGGATCATACATGCCGCTTGCGACATGCAAAGACACAGACAGAAGACAGAGGAAGACACGCAGAGTAAACATTGCACACAGTCTGATGGACCCTTCACACAAGGCTTGAAGACTCCTGCGATCCTGCGGTTTGCGTTTCTCTTTCTCTGACTGTCATATGACTTTTAACAGTCGTCAGGTGATGCTGACAAACTGGACTCCGCCCACATAAGCAGACTCTCTCGCACTGTCTCCGTGTGCAAGTGTGTCCTGTTGTTCCTTCAGATGATTGTTATGATCAGATGAAAGATTATCATAGCAAATAACATAGCACATTCATTCAAATGACTTTGCTGGATCAGATAGGTAGAAAAAATACAGAAGAGCAATTTTATGCACATGTAGGCTATGTATAAAATAGAATTGTTTTATAAATAACTAGAAAGAGCAAACTGCAATATCAAACCCTCCTTTAGATTTTAAAAAGGTTTTATGCTGAAAAAACTTAAACATGTTTTACAGGTGTACTGTTCAACACACATTTTAAAATTCATATTTTGTGAACATTTTTCCTAATTTTGAAGAATTGTTATAGAATAATATTGACTGATGTACTCAGCTTAAAACAGTAGTTTGATTGCAGATATGTTACTGTGGTTCTCCAAAACAGCACATATGCAAATGAAAATGGACAGGTATCCATACACATGATGGTTTCTCCATATGCAGCTCTTACTTATATTTTTTATCAAAGGTTTGATTAAAGTAAAACCTGAAACTTCTAAGAAATGTTACTATATATCTGTATTGTTTCCTTTTTGTTGATGTTGTTGAATAGACCCCCTTTTCATATTCCAATGCATTTCCAAAGAAATCGTATATTAGTAAAGTGCAATACATTTTTTGTCAAAAGCAGTGTTTAACTTGCTTTTTCAATAGTGTTGTATAGTTGAACAATATAATTCATAAATCCAAACTGACCAAGCATGATGGGTGAAGATGTTTAAACAAATAAAATGAAACAAACAAACAAAAAAGGGTTTTTAAGACATCTGGAAATTTTTACAGCTTGGTAGTTGGATGAGTTCTTTTCATAACAAAGTCATCAGTAAAACACAATAAATCTTAATTCATCTTGAAAAAGTGTTGCAGAGATATTTGGAAAAATCCATCATGCCCCTGTCCCAAATGACATGCATAAATCTTTAAGTGTACTTCATGTTACTACTTTAAACTGAGCATCCTCACGTGGCCAACCATTTACTTTTTGTGTATGTATAACTTTTTTTGTACTTTTTAAGTTGCATGCATGAGAGTTCAACTGCATCTTGCTGTAGAAGAACAAAAAAAGCATCACAATGCAAGACAGAAGCAGTTTGTTGGTTTATCGTGGAACATCCCTTTAGTGATTGCACTGAAACAGTAAAACATACATTAATACATGATTGTGGAAAAGCAAACATGCATCTAGTGTTACTGATTAAATCCATGAGATCCATGAGGAATTTTCATATGTACGCACAACTGAGAATAGGAGCATGTGATACAAAAGACATCACTAGCACACCAAAATTGTGACTTACACAAACTGTTTCGAGAATTTCCCCCCTACACTCTTAAAAATAAAGGTGCTTAAAAGGTTCTTCACAGCAATGCCACAGAAGAACCATTTTTGGTTCCACAAAGAACCATTCAGTCAAAGGTTCTTTAAAGAACCATCTCTTTCTTACCTTTTT
>JAUZSZ010041532.1:0-12893 GCA_034780575.1 Labeobarbus marequensis
GGGGCGTGGCTTTGGACGGCGATTGCAGGGAGGGTGGGACGTTCGCTTTCAGTGCTATCAGGCTAAAGTTAGCATTTTCCGAGATCTCCAACGGCACCTTTAATCTCACACATTCACATGCAGAATTTAAAAATGGTTGTAAATAGTTGTAAATAAAAAGATTATTTGAGTAAATCTTTCTACTTTAAAATTTCATGTTTAATTGAATGTCTTACTTGCTTTCTTTGTAATTATTTTGAAAAGTGAAAATTAAAAAAGGGAAAAAGTAAATCCTGCACCATTTTTTGTCCATTTTTGAAGCTTGACAGATGAGATCATCATAAACTGTCACTCAGTGGCAAAAGCTGCATAACAATTCTTTGAAAATTTCTATAGAGTTTAAAGCAATATGTAAGCATTTTTCTTAATTGACCAATATATTAAAAACAGTAAATCTTAAGGGAGAAGGGAGATCATCTTACCATATTTCACTTGTGCAATGTCTCCAACCACAATCTCGGCCACAGGAATCTGAATGACTTGACCAGCTCGGAGCACGGTGAACTTCTGCTCTTGTTCAATGCGACTCTGCAGTCCACGGAATTGCTTTTCTTTGCTCCAATCATTAAAGGCTGTGACAAGAACCACGCAGATGACAGACAAGAGGATGGCAGCACCCTCAATCCAGCCTGCATCTGCCTCACCCTCATCCTCAACTCCTCCAGCCGCCCTACCACAGTCTGCATGAGAAAGTCACTGTAAGAAATAGCTACTACGGCAACTTGTGTGTATACGTCTTATATTATACATATACACTACTGTTTCAAAGTTTAGGGTCTGTAAGATTCTTTTAAACTTTTCATTCAAGAAAGAATTGATGCTGAACTGCAGAACTGTTGTCAACATTGATAATAATAAGAAATGTTTTTGAGCACCAAATACGCATATAAGAATGATTTTCGAATGATCATGTGACTGAAGACTGGAGTAATGTTGCTGAAAATTCAGCTTAAACATCACATGAATAAATTACATACAAAACAGTTATTTTAAATGGTAATAATATTTTACAATAGTATTGCTTTTACTGTATTTATCAAATAAATGCAGCCTTGGTGAGCATAAGAGACTTTCTTCAAAAACAAACAAAAACATCTTTCCAACCCCAAACATTTGAACAATATGCATGAGTCTAAAATCTTAATAGGTTATTTGAGGTACATTATAAACAGGGTATAAATTTAGAAAGGAAGTGAAGGACTGTGCAATTTCAAACACAAAATAACATGATTTTACTGCTAAATGCACAGCAGGGCTCAGGTAAAATTATTTCTGAAAATATTTTTTTTTTCTAAAAACAGAGGCCCTGGGTGAGCTGAATACATAATAGCACTACATCACCTTCAGGGCATGTTACAATTTCAAATTCATTGATATTCAACAGCACCACTGAGCAAGAGAAACAGAGGCATATTATTCATAGTGAGCTTAAAAGCCCTATGATACTCACGTTCTCTCTCGGCATCAGGAGGTTTATAGAAGGAAAGGCCTAAGGATATTATGGCTGCAACTTCCAAAATAATTAGAGTCACATCCTGCAATGCTTCCCATACTAGCTGAAGGAATGTTTTTGGCTTTTTAGGAGGTATAAAATTCTTTCCAAATTCTTCTTTTCTTCTTGCAATGTCATCAGAATGACCACTTAACCCTAAACAGAGAGAAAGAATATAGAGAATAAACATTTAAATATTTGGTGTAGAAACAATTTTCACAAACAGCAAGTAACTCACTGAACATTACTCCAATAATCTGTTTTATTTACAACTTCAAAAATTTTTTTTCAGTTTATCGCATTACAATTACATAAAATATTAGGGCATAGATTATAAAAATATGAAGATTACTGTCAAAAAACTGCCTTTTTGAATTTTTCCAATTTCAAAATAGCTTGCTGTTCTGGTTGTAAAAATATTATACCGTTTTTATTACACTATAGAAAAATAAGATATCTAATATCATAATTTAACACCTCTGGACTGTACAAAGATTTCTGATAGGTATCTCAAAATAATTATCTATGACAATGTTTGAATTACATTTGACTTTTAGATGAGCTAAACATCCTTATGGCATCTATATGTACTGAGTTTGCAATTTAAAAACACATTTTGAAACAGTACAGAGAAAACATACTGATGATTTAACATACCCAAAAAATGACAGATGGATCAAGTTGAGTGAAAAAGTCAATCCTCAAACTTGTTCTAGCTATATTTTAAAACGCTTGAGAAATTGAATTGGATTTGGAGATGGTTTTTACTTTGTGTTGTTTTTCATTTTAAATATCATGGATTCCAAAAAATACCAAGATTTCCACTCCCTACGCAAGCAAGAGCACAGCCTGAACACTAACACAGTGTAATCCCTCTCTTCCTTCCCTTGTTCAATTACAAAACGCTAGTCCTCTGCCCCCTCAAAGGTTTACCCACTGTTGGCAAGGGCAAAAATGAATGTAAACCCCATGCAGCAGAGCAGCGGCCAGTGAGATTAGTGTGAAGCGGAGCAATGAAGAGCCTGCCTTGGTTTAAGGTGAGTGGGATTACATGAGGTAAACTGATCTGGTCCCACCTGTCACAACTACAACTGACTGTTATGGCTCATGACAGAGATAAATATGCCAATGCATATCGAACTGGAAAATATACATGGATGACAAGGTATATAGGACTCAAAAAACAATCAAGGTCAGATTTTAACAAGAGATAGGACGCTTTCATAACAGATGGATTGTGTATTTATAACACATTAAAAAAATGAAAGAATCGCAAGAAGAGAGTGTAAACATATTTCCCTGGAATTATCAAGGGAAACATAAGCTGATCATGGTGTTAGACAAATGATTGGAGTTGAGCTTGCTGAAATAATATAAAGACAGATTGGTCTAAACTAGAAGCACAGTAGGAGATGAATAAATAGGTAAAATGAGCAAAAAGATGGACTATAAAATCCAAGACCTCACTTTGATAATCTGCACAAGAAAGGCAAAAATGTCCAGCGGTTAAACATCTTTTGTCAGCTAACTGACACATAACAAATGATGTACTGTAATAAACCTTTTAAAATACTGGTCATATTATTCATTGTAGCTTTCATTCTTAACCAGGGCACTTGGAATGATTCAGAAAAAAACATATACAACAGATATAATAACTAAAATTATTAGGGCTGTCAATAGTTTAAAATAACTTTAACAATTCATAATAAAAGGTCCCATTTAATGCTTTGATTTTAGTAATGCGTTAGTTAAAATAACCACTGACTAAGATTAATAAATGTTTTAAATGCATTTTTCATTGTTAACTATTGTAAACAAATGGAACTTGTTTAAAAGTGACTTTAATGAAAATGCAAAATGATACACTGTAAGACATGAGTTAGACTTGAAAAATTGAATATATCCAGGTAAACAATATTTGCTTGATGAAAATCCTTCATAATATGGTCAAAAATAGACATGCTATCAGTTTAGCAACTGATTGTATAAAGTGGAACAACTTTCTCTTAAAAGACATGGCCTTTCAACTGGATCATGGAGACAAACTATGTACCTCATTATATGCTCCATTATTGCTCCACTGTCAAAGGGAGATTCTGAGAGAGTGTGTTAAAGCTAAAGTATTGTCCTTGATGAAAGCTACAGTGCTAATGGCTAAAGGAAAAAGCACATGGAAAAAGATGTGTGAAACATCTAATTGCTAATTAGTCATTTAGCTCACGCATTTATCTGAAGCGATTACGCTTCACTTATTACAGAGACAGTCTTCCAGGAAGAGCCTGAGGTTTAATGTTTGTTCAAGGCTGAAATGCTGAGAGGTCATGGATCAACCCCTGTGAAGTTTGAACATACAACCTTTGCTCAGCTCAGATCTATAACCACCAGGCTAAACCAGTCTCAGCAAAACTGAAAGTGATGTTTTTTTCTAGGAACAAACGATATATCGGTACCATCTTGGTAACTGGCCGATATTAGAGATTTTTGTAATTTATTGGTATCATTTAATATTGGATATTCAATTGTGCATGCTTATTTCCTCTATTTTTACATTGAGATTACCTTTATTGTCATCTAAAGCTCACCTATGGGTAATGCTTAAAAGCACACAATTTTATGCACTGTTAAATGTAATCTTAAGCAAATCTTAAAATGAATATACATTTTTAAACTGTATATTATAATGTTGTGGTGCCTAAATTCACTTTTAACATTTAAAATGTTTGTGTTTTATTTGTAATTTCTTTAAATTTAAAATTGACCATTTATTGGTTAATACTGGTTCTAATCTGAAAAATAATTATCGACCTATCAGGAAAAATTGCAATTTTTAACTAAATACAGATTTTTTTTTTATCCACTTTTACCAAGTTTGGTGATAAAAGAACAGTGCATATTATAAATGTCTTTTAATGCATAAACATTAACATTGGTAGCAAATTAATGATTTACCATCTATTGGTGAAGATTTTAACCTGGAACAGAGTCCCCGAACATCTCCATAGCACTCCTGAATCCTTTGTAATCCATCTGTCCCTCTGAGTTCCATGAGTGATCGAAGTTCTTTGAGTGTGCAGCCAAAATCTCCATCATGATTGGCATCTGCCTTGTACTTTGACCCACGGAATGAGTTTTTGGCCATAGTTCCGCTGAAGTGCACCAAAAAATGGAGGAGAAGTGGCTTCCCCTGAGGTAAGCAGTGACAATATCCAGACTTAATTCCTCAGGGAAGCAAAAAGCAACTCTTTTGATGACACACCAGATGTAATCCACATGCCATTTCCATTTGATTTTCTGATGTAGTATCTTCTCTCATCTTGGGTTGACTGGAGTCACAGAAGGTCAAATCTTTGGGTTTGCACCAAGTTACATCTAAAACAAAACAAAAGCAAGTTCATTACATGCTCTATCATTCCCATGTCAGCTTATATGATCATTTAGCACATGAAGCCAAATAAAATGTGATTATTCGTGTGCTGTCACAACTGCCAGATCAAGTGATACCACTGTCAATCAACAAAGGAAGCCGCATCAAACTGTATGCCACTGGTTAAAGAAGATGTTGACAGGTATGCAAAGTGACAGTTGGCTTTTGTAATGGCCTTTGAGTGGAAAGATCCGTTACGTCTGCTTAAAGAACGGAATGCTAAAATTAGTTCTGTTACATAAAACCGGCATCTCGTCAAGACGAGAGACCTGCCAAAGTCAATAGACATGACTCAAAAGTTGTGCTCGAAAAACAGAGTGGGAAATAAGGTTTTAGAGGGTATTCAAAAGAAAGTGTATTTGAATGGGCAAATGCTATATTAGTGTTATTTATATATTTTATAATAGTTATCAAATATATTATCAGTTAAATTATCATTTGTTCTTTTGACATTTTTTTTTTTACTTTTGGTTTTTTTAAATATTAGTATTTAGGTTTTTTTTAAATTTCAGTTTTAGTTTATTACTAGTAATTTCAGTGCTTCATCTTAAATTTATACAGTAAAGGCAGCATTTCTAATGGTCATTTAGTTTAAGTTTTAGTTTTATAATTACCCTGGATTGAACAAATGAATAAACAATTTTCACCACAATCAGCAATGAAATCTGGGGTTTTTATAATTGTATATTATGTTGAGATTTAAAGGCAGTGACATCTAAAGCCCTCTCAAAGTCATGAACAACAAAATATGTTTGTGTCATGTTGAATAAATTTGCATTTTCATAACTAAATCACCTCTTATTTCTTTGATCATTAAATGTTTGCTCACAAAACTATTGGAGTTTTACCTTAACCTTTTTATCTGCATTACAGAAGAAAACTTCTGAGCTAAACAAAGGACTGAAATAATGATTTTACAGAAGCACTAAACTAAAACACACCATGATAGTCGACCCACCTCAATTCATTATCATAAAACAGATAGAAAAGTACTTACAGATTTGTTTTACATGTCCATTCCTGGAACAACGAGACAAATGCAACCCCTCGACCAGCACAGTCAGGTGCTGCTTTCAGAGCCTGAGCGACTCGCCGTCACGTACAATTACTCCAAACAACACAAAGTCTGTACTACAAAGCGTCATGCCAAAAATTCTCCTTTACTACATAAAATTATTTGACCTTCAATGGACGGTCTTGAGGAGCACAGTCTCCATTAGAGGAAATGGCTTGCTGAATGATTATCTCAGAAAAGCTTCTTGCTTAATCTAATTAGTCAATCTGTGGCAGTAGTGAGACACACAGCCACTGCTGCTGTAGGGAAGAGTATGCACCGTTGAACACAGACAAACATATTTACTCATTCCTAGATAGTACCCTCAGTTCATTCAGACTTCTGAGGGAACTAAGTGCAGCTGGATAAAGCCTGAGGCACAAGAGTTGATCTTCTGTACATAAAAGCTTTTATTTGGTACATTTATTTGAATCACAAATAGACTTGTACAAGTAAAAGAGGAATTTTATAAAGAATTGCAAGAATAAGGCTGAAAGAACAGCCTGAATGTCATTATTCTAGATGTTTTATGAACACAATCATTTATGTGAGGAACAAAGATTACCTTTTGATAAAGATTATCTACAAACAGCACCCTTTTCATTTATGTGCCACAGTAAATGCTCTAAAAAATAAACTGAACACAGAAAGAATTTGTGAACGTTGCTGAAAATCTATTTTTACTCGTGCTGTGAATCAGGAGTGCGAGTCACATTGTGATGCTGCATGATGCTCTGGAAGCCAAATGTGGAAACTTACTGTCTAAATAAAGCGAATAAGTGAGAAATGTTAATGAATGAACATTTGGCAGGAATAATTTCCCATTTTAGAGAACAAAATAAATATATCTAGGACTTTCACTAATATGTCTAGTGTTTTATATTTTGCTATATGACAACAAACATTACGTAACATCTTAGCAATATAGGCTGTTTTTTTTCCAACAAATAACTTTAACTTCTTTTCACATAGGCCTAGCTCTATCATAATGCACTTTGTATAGAAAAATCCAGCAGTCACTGTCTCAGTTTGCTTGAACTGTAGCAATGGCTCATGTTTATGGACAAAATAAAGAATAATCAGTGCTTTAAAAGCTCACAAAATAAATGATTCAAAGTCTTTAAGTAGTTTTTAAGGATTTGCCTTAAGTAATTTGATGTTTAAACAGTCTGTTTGTCGCGCAACCCAAGTTTTTTGTTGGGTTTTTTTGCCGCCTTTTACAACGTGAGTTAACAGTTAACCATCTTAAAAGTTTATCTCAAACTTTTAAACCAAAATACTAATGTTTTTTATATATGTGTGTGTGTTTAATGAGTAAACATATAAGATAAATAATGATGTACATTTCATCGTTTAGTCGTTAGCGCTTGAACAGCGAACTGTTGCTATGGTTACCACCTCCTGACCGAATGCAACTTCTGCTCTTATTAGCATCTATGACTAGCTTATATTTAAACTTAGTGGTTATCTAAATAAAAACTTGTATATACATAAAGCATGTTTTAAGACCCCATCAACCTCTTGTTTTGACTAACTCCCCTTAATTCGCACCCTGACTGCAATGTTGCTACATAATGCCATTATCTATTTTATCAGCACCAATTATAAACATGACATAAATTGAAACGAATCAACTCAAAGCTCACTGTCCACCAAAGCATAAAGCATATTGCAAGGCAGTTATGAAGTCATTGTGCTATCAATGCAAAATCCTCTTGAAGACACAAATAGCATTGCACGCAGTAATAATGGGCCCATATGATCTGTCTTGCAAGAGCTTTATGCACATTACCAAGAAAAACTAAAAACTCTCAATCACTAGACTAGATTCGACTGGCGCACGCAGCTGAAATTTAATATTCTACAGAGATTCATCTGAAAACATTTTTTTCTACGTAGCATAATGTCTGGGGAAATTTGAAAAGGGAAGGAATAATAATACATTTGCATTAAGAATATAAAGCAAAACATTTAGGACTATGCAAGGAAGAAAGAAAACAAAACAAACGAGTCTTAATCACGCGATTCTTATTACAATAACTTTAAACAGCAAAATAAAATAACGTTAAACAGCATGCTTCCGCTACTAAACCTAACAATTTCCATCTGTATTGACTTGTCATTTGATTAAAGATTAAAGTGGTCCATACTGTAATATCTGATACAACACTTTTAGCCTGTATAGTGTATAACAACACATTTTGTTGCATACATCTGTACTCACTTTGAGCCGGTGCGCGTCAGCTCCACTTGGCATCAATAGTCTCGCGCCGTGCATCTACAACTCGACCCGCGACGACCCGCCCACCGCGCGCTAGTCCGTCAGAGGCACGACTCGGGATTTAACTCTGACTCCCATTGGCCAGCGCCTGTCCCAGGTACAGGTGTCATCCCCTGTTGAAACAGCTGTCATCACTAGCAACCAGCAAAGATACGTCGGTGTGATACACAAGCGGGCCATGCTAAACTTGATGTATTATTATTAGCAACAAGAGGAGGGCCATAGAGATTTACAAATTATCTTATTGAAGGCTTTAGCGCCACAATACAGCCACATCTAATATAAGACTGAATGAAGATAGATTTTTTTATGATATGTTACTCATTGTCATGGATCACAGAATGTTACAGGCCATATCAAGATAATATATAGGGCCTATATATATATATATTTTGGTAAAAAGTAAAAAGTGTCTTATATAGCTGAAAATCATTGTGGCTGATTTCTTGTTGTCAGTGTCAATTCTGTTACTGTCAAACTCTGTTAAGAGTAACAGTGTTGACAGCACATAACATTATATACAGAGAAACACACACAAACACATACATAACTGTCAGTTTTGTTACATACTGTCAATACTGGTAACAGGGTTAATTTCACACACTCTTACACCAAAACAAGCGTGAGGAAAAGTACAGCCTGTACTGTTTGGCCATATGTATCTGTAATTATGGGTTATTATAATATTATAATCGCCCCCTTCAGAGTCTATGGTGGTTACTGCCTCCTATAGTGAAACTACTGGTAAAATATGCATAGAAAATTCTGGATGTGATTTGTGTAGGCCTATGTGTTGTGTTTTTTGATTGGTACGATGAGCTAGAAGCGCACGCGGTGCTTCTCGTACGCTGGCACGCGAGCGTTTAACTCCACTGCTCTGTCTCAGGGATGGTAGAGAGCATGACCTCGCTTAAACAGGATTAGCTATAAATAGTGCTGCCTATCCGCTCTCGCGACGCGGGCTCCATCGCTAAACCTGCTGCTCCACAGCTCAGAGTTGATTGACCATTCGCCCCTTCCTCCAATTTGCTATGTCAACCTTTGCAAAAAATAAGTGTGCTTATTTGTATTTAATGTGCACTTGTAGTTTACTTCAAATCTTAAAAGTATATTTGTAAAAACTGTACTTGCAGATAATATTAGTAATGAAATAAAAAGCCACTTAAAGGGATAGTCAACCCAAAAATGAAAATTCTGTCATCATTTACTCATCCTCGTGTAGTTCCAAAACTGATTTTCTTTTTCTGTGAAACCCAAAAGAAGATATTTTGAAGAATTTTTGTCTTCTATTTTATTTTATGTCAGTAAAATGGAAGTAAACTCTTTAAAATATTTTTATGTTCCAAGAGAGTACACTTTTATGACTAAAACCTAAAACACACTTAAGCAGCTTTAAAAAGTGCACTTTGTTATCATGTCAAATTGAACATTTTACAGTTGTTTTGTAAAGTACATTTTAAATCATTGTTTTAATAATCTAATAATATACTAAAGCACATGTGAAGTACTTGAAGTAGTGTGTTATTTGATATTAAATTTCAGTGTCCTTAACTGCAACTTCATCACTACAAATGTGTATTTACATGACATAAAAATTTCAATAGAAGTGCTTACTTATAAGCTAAGCATATTCTATTAAATTGTTAATCATTCCATCATAAATTCATTTTTCACAACAGAGGACCCACTACTGACCTCTTCTAAAACCTGGATTACAACACATTCCTGTTTAATATTAAACCCAAGATATCTACACTATAAGACCAGATTTGTAGATTTTTCCATAATAGTTAAAATTTGGAACAGCTGATCTGAGACTACTTCCTATCTTTATCCTAATTCCAGGTCGTCATTCCGAACCAGTCGTTCCCTTCCCCCAGCCATGCCTCTGGAAAGTTAGAGATCAAGCCAAATGTCTTTGCTGATCCTGCCCTCCCATATCACCTCAGCACGGCTATGACGCCTGATGATGTCAAACCCTGCGCACACGTGGAGTCGAGCGTGTGCCCGTGCGGCCGGCCATAAAATGTAAAATGATGCTAAACGCACAAGGCATGTATGCTTTAACATTGACAACCATTCATGTGCACAAATGCTCACTGTCATAGGATTACATTACAGAAACACACTTCAGCGTGCACACACACACACACACACACACACACACACACACACACACACACACACACACACACAGCAGGATTACCAACACAGTTCCACACAGACATAGCAAGATTACAGAGACACATACAACCCCCTCTTCTTCCCCAACACAGGATACAGACTGCTGGATTAGAGAGGCACAGATTCACAGAGAGGGAAATAACAACAAAAACTCTCTGTTGAAGATAAAAACACACATATGCACTAATAAGATCTTAATTATATAGCTAAACATGTTAAATACACATTTGTATCTGCTCCAGATGCTGATTTTAGGTACAAAATGGTCAGTTTGGTTGCTTGAGTGACAGATGCAATGTGATTTGACAGGAAATGTGATTCTGAAAGACACAGGAAAGAGGTTTGATTGGCACCGATGGATCGATCACCCTCTGTTGGACTGCTCTCATTTAGATAGCGAATAGCATCCTTGCATAAACAGAAAGGAGAAGACACACACACACACACACATTCAACATTACCCACTTCATGTGCACACACGCGCACGCACAAACACACCGTCACGGAACCTCACTAATCTTCCCTCAATGGTTTAAAGCCGCTGAAGAAGCTTAATAATTTAAGAGGAAAACAGCATCAGTGCTTTTAAGGACATATGCACAGAGATTAGCCCCCTTGCTACACATTGGACAACAAAGGACACCCTTTCGCATGACTGAACTGATGATGTAAAATGCATTTGGATATCAATATGATAAAGCAGAGCGGCCGATAGACTGATGGAATAGAGTTGTTCTGTGTGAGGGTCCATTTGTGGAAAAAAGGAGATGATTGCTTTGCACTATACATAATTATGTCCATACAGTCATTGCTCAAATGAAATGAAATTCTGTCATAATATTCAACCTCATCTTGTTCCAAACCTGTATGACTTTCTTTCTTCTGCTGAACACAAAAGAAGATATTTAGAACAATAATGATAACCAAACATTTTTAAACAATAAAAAGGGTGTAAAATGGACCCGAATCAGTATTACTGCCAACATTCTTCAAAATATCTTCTTTTGTGTTCAGCATAAGAAATAAAGTTATACAGGTTTAGTATGAAATGAGGCTGAATAAATGTAAATCATTTGTGTCTTCATTGTGTATGTCATGTTGTTCTGTCATTTTTGGAAGGCTGTTTGCAACAATGATGGCATTCTGTTTGTGCCAAATCCACAGTGTTTGTTTCTAAAAGTTTATGACAAAGCACATAGAAGAAACATATACTATAGATTAACTGAAGTTTATAGAACATGTTTTAAAAGTTTTAGGAAACTCATTATTGAAAAAGAAAAATCGAAAATTTCTATTTGTTTGCCTGCACTGCAAAAAAAATAAAAAAATAAAATACAGAAATAAATAAATCAATTTTAAAGTTTAAAAATGGTTTTACAGAGCTGAACTTAAATTTAAGATATATTATTAATTTATATATTAGTATAGAAAATAATAAAGTCATGCCCTGGTAGATTTATTAGAGTTTTTCAACATATACAGTATAGTAAGGATATTATTAACAGGTGTTTACCATTTTACCAATTTACAGGTTTTTACAGTTGCATTTTACAGTCTTTTAAAATGACAAATATTTCTACAATGTGGATAACTGTAAAATGTGTTGCAGAAAGTTCACTGAGAGAAGCAATTTTTGAAGAATAAAACCGAGCTGAATGGATGATAGTAGGATGACACAGTCGATAATGTGGTAGTCATGGCCTAATGGTTAGAGAGTTGGCCTTGTAACCCAAAAGATTGTCGGTGGGGGGAGTGAATGACCAGCGCTCTCTTCCACCTTCAATACCACGACTGAGGTGAGAACCTTGAGGCACTGAACCTCCAACTGCTCCTTGGGCACCGCAGCAATGGCTGCCTGAGTGCGTTTTCACTACTCACTGCTGTGTGTGTGTGCACTTGGGTGGGTTAAATGCAGAGCACAGTGTCTGAGTTTGGGACACTATACTTGGCCACACGTCACGTCACTTTCACTTAATAAAACAAAGATGATAACAGTAGACACAGACAAATGTATTGTATAAAAGCAGTCAACACTTTTTTTGACACAGAGGGACTGCCATACTTCCTCCACACTTTCTAGCTTTTTTTTTTTCTTTTTTTTTTCCCCCGGCCTTTCTAGCTTTTTAAACGCATCTGACAGTTTTATGCAATAACTGCTTGGCAGATTTGGTCTGCGTTTCCCAAAAGCATTGTAAGCTTAAGTAAATCTCACAATGTTTGGAGAAATGCAGCCCTGAACATTAACTGGGCCACCTCTCTGTCATCCAATTAGTTGTTGAATTGTATATTGACACTTCATCCTGACAGGACTTGTTGACTGTTTCTTCATTAGGGAAGGAGCCCCCTCTATTATTAATAGTTTAGCAGAGGCTTGTAAAGGTCAAGAGCATTAGTTGAGATTTCAAACATGCTGCAT
>JAUZSZ010042693.1:0-12862 GCA_034780575.1 Labeobarbus marequensis
GGCAGTGTCCTCATAAACCACCTTCAAATTGTAATACCTCTGTCATACCCATGTCATTATACAAATTTGTGTCCTCAAACCACATAAACCCGCACACAAGCGCACACACACACAAGCGCGCACACACACACACACACACACAGACAGACACACACACACACACACACACAAGCGCGCACACACACATACACACAGACAGACACACACACACACTCACTCTGAACTGGTCTTGTAAACTGCAGTTAAGAAAATGGAAGGAACTAAAAACATGGCGTTACCCAGAAGCCCTTGCAGGTCAGGCCATTAAAGGGAGGTTTGGGATGCAGAGAGATTTGGAAAAGCTGATTGTACCGAAGCTGCTGACGTGAACATGGAGGACGATCTGAAGGCAGCATGTGACACAAACCAACACAAACACACTGGCCCAACACAAGCAACACATGGCTGACGCGCCCTGATGCATGCTGGGTAATACAGGACACGTTTGTGCTGGTGAGTTTCCCTTTATTAAAGCTCAAGTAGAAGTGCTACAAACACAGAAACGGACGCATTATGGGAAACTAAACAGCAGCTGGAGGAACTTCAAGAGTCCTTAAACACACACTCACACACTGGCGGGGCGTAACAGGACAACAGCAGCACTGCAAGGACATGATGATGATGATGATGATGAAGATGAGGATGATTCTTCTTTATAGCTTATAAATACAGTATCCACACAGTATGTGGTACAAAAATAATTGACCTTTTGTGGGCACTGAGATTTAAAAAAAGTGAAAAATGATTCCAAGCGTCTTGTAAAAAACGGTCAGGCACGAGAAGTGGTCCGTGATTGTGAGCCGTGCGGCTGCGGGAAGCTTTCGCTCGACCGGTTCGGATCGCATCACTTCCTGTCCGTTTCCTAAAGCGTCCGTGTCGAGGCGCCACTGAAGTTCGTCACGCACAGAGGCGGCCACATCCGTGACGTCTCCAATACAAAAATAGTAGAAAAATACGAGTACCATCTTGTTTGGCGGCTCATTGAGCTTCAGGTCACAGTGTGCTGCTGCTCCGAGCCTGCAGGGGGCGACGGGCCTCCATCTATTTGGCATGAACGCGTTTGATTCTAAACTCCTGGATTAAGGCAACGTATGACGTCTGTGTGGATTTAATAAAATTTTCTCTTTAAATTTTTTTTTTACAAATTTCTTTAATACAAAGCTCTATGGCATAACCAATAAACACTGTATTAAAAATATATAAAAGTTTTCTTTTTCTTTTAAATATACAGAGAGCCGCCAGACCCGAGACAGACGCCCACACGTCAGAGTCATCACGCCCTCGGATATATACACGGGTGCTGTGGGCGGGGCTTAAAAGGAGGTGGGTGGGGATTACACTGCAAAAATTATTTTCTTAGTATTTTTGTCATGTTTTCTAGAATAAACATCTAAAAATTCTTGAATCAAGATGAATTTACAAGTAAAGTGGCTTAAGATATTAAGATAATGGGGCCAATGGGGCAAGAAAAGAAATCTTGTTTAGTCTTTGAACTAAGATTATTTTTCTTACCCCACTGACAGATATTCTTGCTTGTTTTAAGCAAAAACTAAATTGTGATACTTTTCTTAGAAAACAAGACTTAATATCTTGTACAGTAAATGCATCTTAATTTAAGAATTTTTAGGTATTTGTACTAGAAAACAAGACAAAAATACTAAGAAAATCATTTTTTGCAATGTATGTGGCAGTGGGCAGGGCTTATGCCGTGCAGGGCGGGGTTTCCGCTTTGGTGGGTGGGGCTTATGCGACTGTGGGCGGGGCTCAGGGCAAGTCCGTGCTTCCGCTGCAGTGGGGGGGGTCAGGATGAGCCTGTGCAGGGCGGGGCTTCTGCTGCAGTGGGTGGGGCTCAGGGCGAGTCCATGCAGGACGGGGCTTCCGCTGCAGTAGGCGGGACTCAGGATGAGCCCATGCAGGGCAGGGCTTCCGCTGCAGTGGGTGGGGCTCAGGGCGAGTCCATGCAGGGCGGGGCTTCTGCTGCAGTGGGCGTGGCTCAGGGCGAGTCCATGCAGGGCGGGGCTTCCGCTGCAGTGGGCGGGGCTCAGGATGAGTCCGTGCAGGGCGAGGGTGGCGGCGGGTACAGGTGGTGCGAGTAGCTGCGCTCAGTGAAGGGCGACGGCGGGCAGCTCTCACAGTTCTCCTCTGCAGACAGGTACTGGCTGCGCGGTGTGGGCGGCGGCGGCAGCGGCTCCGAGTCGTAGTTCAGGTCGCTGGTGTAGCTCTTGACGGCGGTGCTGGACACATGCGGAGCCCTTCGGCCCGGCGTGTAGTCACTGTCGCACACGTCTGTGCTGCAGGGCGTCGTCGGGGGGGCGAAGTGATGGTAGCTGTACGGCCTGTAGCTGCAAAACACTCCGAGTCAGACATTCAATCATACACTAGCGTTAGCATGCCATCCGTGTGACGCGTGTCCTCCGTTACCTGTACGATCGGTGCGTCGACGGGCTGTTCGACGAGTATCCGAACTCCAGCGTATACTGCGACCTCACTGTAGCCGGAGACGGAGGAGGATTCAGAATCTGGAATCATGGGAGAAAAAAAAGGCAACTCACAAAAGATGCTGACATTTACAACCACAGAATTAAAAATAAAAATTTAATACAATTATAACACATAATAATGAAGGGTTTCTGCAGGATTTTCACACTCAAATTTAAGCCTTTTTTTTAAAGACCTGAACAAATAAAATTAATACCATATGAGCGTGGTTGGGCAACGTCTATAGTAACACATTAAACTCTAAAATTATTGAAAAAAAGCATAATTTAGTTATATAAAATGATACACTTCAAATTTCAGCCTTTAAAGCATTCTTAAGAAAATGGGTGAGTCAAAAGTATTATTTATTATATTAATTTAAACTATTATTATCAATAAATTATTATATTAATTAAAGAACACATAAATACAATGTACTGTTTACATTTTATGGTTATATTTTTATCGATCCACCAGTTCACATTTACAGCTCTGCGTGTTTGCAGGCTAGAAACATGGGTCGATTTTCACATCGGTCTGAAAAACAATAGCAGGAGGCGCTTCCAGAACGGCAGAAATATAACCATTTTAAGCCTTCAAGACTTTAAGGACCTGCAGGAACCCTGTAATCTAAATAAAACAAATATAATAACAAACTGAATATTTCACATATACATACTATATGAACTGAAGTTAATGTACAAATATCTCAATAAATAAGAATTTATTAATCAATACTGGATTTTTGCAATAACGCTGAAGTCAGGCAACAAGCAGATCATCACACTGATATTAGTAAAATCTATATTCTTAAAGTATTAAATAATATTTTTAATCTTTCCTTCCTATGACAGGCGACCCAGAGACAATTTACATCAAATTAAATGCCAAATATTCAATTCAAAGTTTATTTGTATAGCGCTTTTCACGATACAAATTGCTGCATAGCAGCTTTACAGAAAATGTTAAGTTTCTACATTATATTTAGGAGTAGGTTATCAGTGGTGCCTAAGACAGAAATGTACAGTAAAAATCATGCAGTTAGTTACAAATTACATGCAATCAAACAGACGGTGAACACCATTAACCGCCATGATTATATGTTGAGATTAAACTTACAGCAAAATTTGGCAGATAACTATGTAACCAAAATGATATTTTTAAAATTGTTTATAAACAAGCATGAAATGCACAGGGGTCTTTTAAATGTTGCTTTTGACTGCTTCTATTGTCATCATTTGTAACTCGCTTTGGATAAAAGCAACTGCTAATGACTAAATGTAAATGTAGTGCTTTACTACTTCCAGCCGCTCATTCTAACATGAAGGTGATGAAATGTGCATCTTATAAAAATCTACAACATATCTGAATACAAACAAAGTAAACATTGTCAATTCATCAACAGTAGATCATTAGCAATCACCTACAGGCTTATATTAGGGGTATTTTTCAATTGCAAACTGCTCTAAAAACAAGAGCCTGTAGAATTTTTTTTTTTCAATTTATAAAATTACTTTAAGACCTCTTAAAATGATAATTAAGATTTTTATTATACCATTTAACTCTGAATTTATAAAAGGACCCTGACAAACGTGAGTGCAGACTGACCGGAGGGAAGTGTGTGCCCTTGGTGCTGGAGGAGCTGCTGGACGAGGCTCCGGTCACATGCGCGCGGTCATACGGCGGGCCGCTGCTGCCTCCCATGATGCTCAGCGATCCGAGGACCGACTTCCCACGAGACATGCCTGAGAGAGAGAAACATGTCATCACACTGCCAAAAATCATTTTCTGACTTCATATTTTTGTTTTCTAGTATAAATATCTAAACAGTCTTGAATTACGATGCATTTACTTGACAAGTTAAATGACTTAAGATATTTTGCCTTATTTTCTGAAAAAATAATCAAATTTTTGTTAGTTTTTGCTTAAAACAAGCAAAAATATCTGCCAATGGGGCAAGAAATATAATCTTAGTTCAAAGGATAAACAAGATTATTTTTCTTGCCCTGTTGGCAGATATTTTTGCTCATTTAAAAAGGCACAATATGTAAGTTTTCGCCACTAGAGGTCGCACTTTCAAAACAAAGGCAAAGCTTGACGACGCTATAAAGAAGAGAGGAACGATGGAGAAGTCTTTTATGTATGGAACTCACAAATGAGGTAATGAATTATTTTTTTAATACCTGTACCTTCCACAGTTATTCAAACAGCGAATAAAATTAAATAAAGAGAAAGCGAGTGAAGAACATTACATTTGTCAAAGGACATGACTGACTTCAGTCTAGCGCCAGTTTAAGCACTCTCAAAAAAAGCTGTCTATACTCCGTTTGATGATGAATCTCTTACATCATACAAACACCTGCACTTTATTGTTTATGATGAGAGAATTCGCTTGGGGCGTGCACTGAACAAAAACTCACCTGGACGCCTCTGATTGGCCACAGAGACAGAGCGCATTTAGGCCACGCCCACACCGGGGAAACAATGCAACGCTCTGCTGGAAGCTGCCTCCTTGTCATTTCTGACTTATAACAAAAAACAGAACAATGTCTAAAAGCTGCTGTGTGACGAGGTGTACAGAAAACAATCTAAAAAACCCAGAACTACTTTTTTATAATCTGTCAAACCAAAAAAAGAGCGTTTAAGGACAAAAGGAGAGCACTACGCGTCATATTTCATGTTGGGCCATTCATTTTGGATCACTTCTCCAACAAAAGAAAGGTAAAGATAAGGGGCACTGACAAAAACCAATAACATGTAGTTTCTCAATATATCTCCTCCTCTCAGGTTCACATCGGGTGGTCAATAATCCTTTGACATGATTAAAATAATATTTCCTATAGGTGATCACGTTTCCCTTCAGTGGGCGTAGTTCTCAGAGTAATATGACACGTAGCGCTCTACTTTTGTCTCCTTAAACGCTCTTTTTTTGTGTTGACAGCTTATAAAAACATTGTTCTGGGTTTTTTAGCTTGTTTGCTGTACACCTCGTCACACAGCAGCTTTTAGGCACTGTTCTGATTTGTTATAAGTCAGGAACGATAAGGAGGCAGCTTCCCTCAATACAAAATCAATGGAGAGCATTGGATTGCCCCCCCGGTGTGGGCAGGGTTTTCAGATTATGACTCTATTGTGTTCATAAACTCATGTGTGATTGGTTATGATGTGTAAATACGCTTAAAAAGAATCTAAATTTAATGCTTATTTTATTGGCAACAGCCATTATGGATTTCGTTTTTTTTAGTTTCTATGAGCGGAAACCGAGGATAGTGCGGATATTAGTCACTGATAGACGACAAAGACTAGAGAGAAACGGGGCCGAGTCATTACTCAAAATCAGAATTTCTGTGGATTTACAAATCCTTGGGACAACACATGAAATATATCACACTGTGCAAGAGATTTTTGGATATTTTCTGACAAAAATCTTACATATTGTGCCTTTAAGCAAAAACTAAATTCTGATACTTTTTTCAGAAAACAAGACTAATAATAATAATATCTTAAGTAATTTTACGAGCAAAATAAATGCATCTTGATTCAAGAATGTTTAGATATTTGTAAGACAGAAGCACTAAGCAGGAGAATGTTGTCTGCGGTCTGCTCACCGGGCAGCGAGCCGCTCAGAGAGCCGGGGTGAGGCACGTATCCCAGCGGCACCGAGGACGGACTGTGCACCACGAAGTCATTGGTCATGGTCTCGCCGTCATCCTTCATCTGAGGACACAGGACACGCTGGCACACGAAATACACGGCGCCCACCACGAACAGCACCATCACCACTCCCACGATAGAGCCGATGGTGTTCGTCTGAGGAAAGGACGGCTCTTCTGTGGCGTCTGAGGAAGAAACGAGCCATCGGTCAGGAACCGGTCTCTTACCTGCTGCTTTATTAACACAGCGGGTCTGATCAAGGTCAGTTTAAGACTTATTCAAGAGCTTCTCAAGACCAAGCGCAGAACATTTAAATAAACAGAAGACAACACAACACTTCAAAATGTTCTCTGAATATAAATGTCCACAGAGCACACTCTCCATTACTTCATTCATTTCACCAAAAAATAGCTTACATTTTGAATAGCCTTGCAGACAAACACTAGAATATGGAAATAATGGTAACACTTAAAGCCTTTATGTATAATGCATTATATAAGTTGTTTTATTATGCATTAATTATGCCTTGTAATGCTCCTTATAATGCACTGTGGAATCTCATTAATAATTGTCACTACAGTTAATACATTATAACACTTATCAGATCATGCATTATAAATTCGGTTATAATTATTTAGGACAAGATATAATGTATTACAAAGCATATGATGAATAATTATAATGCATTATACCTCTTAATAACGCAGTGTACATAAAGGCTTTAATTAAAGTGTTACCGAAATAACACAAAAATTATGTTCTTCCTCAGTGTTTTTGTAAACGTCTAAAGACGTAAAGATACAAGAGATGCAAAATAACATTAGAAGTCTTGCTTTCTGAGAAATTGTACAAAATTAAGCGAGTTTGTACTAATACAAGAACAAATTTGTGCCAAAAGGATAATTTTCATTCCCCATTGGCAGATTTTTGTCCTCATTTTAATCATAAACTCACTTCATTTTGTTCATTTTCTCAAAAAACAAGACTTCACTTTTTATCTCAAGTATATGTATCTTGATTTAAGGATATTTATACTGGAAATCAAGACAAAAATACTAAGGAAATACATTTTTTGCAGTGACATGACTGAATTTAAGACTTTCTGCTGTGATTTAAGATTTTTAAAGGCCTTAATCTGTGATTGCGACACGTACAGCAGCCGATCTCATCAGAGTTGTCTGTGCAGTCCATGTTGTGGTCACATTTCTTGTGGCGTCCGATGCACTGGCCGTTTGCACAGGTGAACTGATCCATGGGACAGTGAACTGCAGAGACAGACAGGAAGTGTCAGGGAATCAGACAGGAAGTCGCTCGCAATCGTTACCTTCACATAAGGCTGGGCGATATGACCAAAAATTTATATCTCGGCTGATTTATGATATACGGTATATATCTCGGTGATTTCTATGTTTTTGTATTTCATTTTGATTACTTTTTAAGAAAACAAGACTTGATATATTCTTGACTATATCAAAAACAAGACTTTTGATTGCTTCTATTGTCCTCATTTATAAGTCGCTTTGGATAAAAGCGTCTGCTAAATAACTAAATGTAAATGTATTTGGATTAAAAAAAATCTGCATATAAAGCGAATGTAACCATGCAGGGATATATTATGTATATTAGCTCCAACCCTAATTAAATACACCTGATACAGCTAATCAATCAAACTAGATGGTATGTGTGTTAGAACTAAACTGAGTTTGACACGGCTGAACTATACGAAACTATAAACTATACTATCTTAGGAGTTTTTTAAAGCCCTTGATATAAAGCTTGTCACATTTAGAACAAACACTTCAGTCTGTGTCCTCCGCTAGATATTTTTCAGATGCGCTCGTACCAAACTACTGTATATTGATATAAACGGTATTGCCACATACTGTATCACTTATAAAAAATACATCGATATATTGTACAAACTCCATCTACCTTCACACTTGTTCTCATCCGATCGGTCCTGGCAGTTGATTTCTCCGTTGCAGCGCAGAGAGATGTCCACGCACTGCTTGCTGTCGCACTGGAACTCCTCGTCAGAGCAGACGGGACAGTCACGCTCGTCACTGCTGTCGTCACACTCAGCGAAGCCGTCGCAGCGCCAGGCCTGAGGAATACAGTCCACCTCGCCGGACGCACACGAGAACTGCTCCGGAGAACACGTGGGCGGCTCTGAGGACGACAACCAGCGGTTAGTGATGGACATTTGTGACCTGAACCACAAAACCAGTCATGAATCAATTTTTTTTTTAAATTAAGATTTAGGATTGTTAGGATAGGACAATATTTGGCTGAGATACAGCTATTTGAAATCTGGAATCTCTTTTGAACTGGTTCTTTTTAGTGAACTATTGTGGAACCAGTTCGGACTGAAGTATCTGAATCAGTTCACAACTCGAGCGGCTCAGATCTACAGGTAACTCAAAATGAATCTTTTCCATGAACTGGATCTTTTGGACAGTTTGTTTCAGTGAACTGGTTCAATTCATTAGTTTGTTCACATATCAGCGGCTCATCAGTGTTCGGCCCGAGTCGAACTGATTCCTCGGTTCAGTGACTGATGGAGGAAGTGGAGCTGAATCAGTTGATTCATCACAGGATCAGATTCGCCGGTATTTCAGCTTGTTTCCGGTCACAGTGACTGTCAGGCGTCTGAAGGGAGTTTTGATGGAGTATCTCGTAAATCTGAGCTACTCGAGCCGTGAACTGATTCAGACGCTTCAGTCCGATTTGATGAACCGATTCTTTTCTGTGAACTAGCTGAATCAGTTCAAAAGAGTGATTCATTCATGAACCGGACATCACTCTGGTTTGTTTGCCTGAGGCTCTGGATTTCAAGTGATAATGTAAATAATGTTCAGTTTCTTGCACAGACTGATCATTTCTCCTCATAAGACCTCAATACAGCATCAGGAGCCACAGAGATTCATTTAGTGCTCTTTGATATGCTTTTCTTAATTCTCAAGTGACAGCAGCTGTTAACTTGCATTTTATGAATCACTAAGGACCGTTTCAGCTAAAAATCTACAAAGAAAAAAACAACACCTTGGATGGCCTGAGGCCGAGTAAATTACCAGCAATTTTTCCCTTTAACTTCATGCAGTAAATATAAGTGTGCCACAACCCTTAAAGATATTTCTGAACATTGACATTGATTTTCTGTACAACAGCTTTGAAACGGTGTTCATTGAGAAGTCTAGTCAGATCTAGTTCTGTAGGAGGAAGATTGGAGTGTGTCTAGGATGACTAAAGTGTGTTTGAGTGATGATGTACCTCCGCAGGAGAGCTCGTCCTGCAGCAGCACCAGGTGAACGGGACACGAGCAGCGCGTGGTTCCGTCTCCTTTCACGATGCAGATGTGCGAGCAGCCGCCGTTATCAGACGTGCAGGGGTGTTTATCTGCACACACACACGGGATCAACACAAGCTCTACTACATCTGGGAAAATATATCGATGCATTGCGAATCGAGAAATGATTCCGCATCGAGTCTGAGATTTTCAGAATTGTTTCTGGAGTGTATTCTGAGGTTAGTTTTGAACAGCAGGTGGCGCTGCACGCTTCAGAATCAGCCGCACTCTGCTCGTTTCCAAATCCTTATGCACACTTGAACCTAAAATAATTATTCATAAGATTCGAAAAGGTTGATGTGAATCACAGGGGTGTTCACACTAATCTGACGTCATAAAAGCATTCTGAGCCCAGGTGAGATTACAGACTCAGCTCTTCAGCGCTCTTCTTCATCAGTATTTGAGTGTGCAGATAAAAACTAGAGTAGAGCGCCATCTGCTGTTAAAATATAAGCTCAGAATCCATTCCAGAGAGAGTCGCCATGCATTCAGAAGATTGATCCACGAATCGATTCTGCATCGGTTTATCACCACAACCCTACGCTCTACCTGTGATTAGTGATTGATCGGATCGTAGTTGATCCGTACGGACCAGGCCCCACGGTTCGGCACGCATGTGATCGCAGATTAATTGCAAAATTTAACCACAACAGAGTGAAAGTTCATCAACTGTGAGTGTTTACACACGCAGGCGATTTTAAACCATCCCAGTGAAAATTCGTTACTCTCGCGATGTTTACATGAAGCTCTTTTATATCTCCTTCATTCCTTGCCTTTGAACAGACGCATATACACACAAAATTATGACAAAATACCCATCTGGACAATCATTCTGGTAAAATCAGTCGGTTATGTCTTCAGCAAACGAGAACATCTGAGAAAGAAATCGGATGTGTATCATTATATTGGATCTGTGCATCAACTCTTAAAGGGACAGCAGCCTAATAATACCTGCTGCTGTCATTAATACTCCAACAACAAAACATGCTTTTAACAAAGATGGATCTATTTATACAGTGAACACTATGCAGTGTTATTTTACACTTAATTACTACATTTCTGTACCTATTCTATTTGTTTTGGTCTAATTTAATTTTTATTTTTAAAAACCTTGCAATGTGTACAGTGTGTTAGATTAACAGATTTATCACAGCACTTGTGCACTTGTTGCTCTCTTGCTGCTCCGATTGCTTCTATTGTTCTCCTCATTAGTAAGTCACTTTGGATAAAAGCGTCTGATAATGACTAAATGTAATGTACCTGAATACTACTGACATTATTTTATTTGTAAGATTGTTCTGTTGTATTTATCTATGCTTGTAGTTTGTGTATTTGTATACTGGCTGCACACTTGTGTCTTTAATAACGTTTGAAGTTTCTTAGGCTAAACGAGTTTTTGCTGTGGTATCAAAGAAGTACTTATAGAAAACAAAGGTACATTGAAATGTTTTTTGTGCTGATACGAAAAAAGATCTGTGGCTCAAAAACCGCACTATGATCCGAAGCGTGAGATTTGTGATCTACCCATGATGCTCGGCGAGAGACGCTTACTGTACTCATCCATGTGGAGCTCGTGGACGGCGTGGATGTCGCTCAGAGAGGCGATGCGCGCCTGGACCTTGGTGCGGCCCTCGCGTGTGACTTTATCGATGCGCTCGATCATCTGCTGCTGCCGGTCGATCCAGTAAAGGAAGTTCCCAAACACCGTCAGACCCACCGGCTGCAGGATGTTGGAGTCCTCGATCACGATCCGATTGGCTCCTGGAGGACAGAAAGAGACGGGCTCAGGAAATCTGTTTGCATGTCTACAGGACATTAGCTCTGGGATGTTTTTACATTTTTTCTATGTTTGAATTCTAGTAAAACTCTTAGACCTTTATATACTTTGTATAAACGCGCTTTAAAAGTACTGGACAAGAAACCATTTTATTTTATTTGTACAGCACTATGGTCAACTGCTGTTGTGTTTATCGGTGCTTAATAAATACATTAAATGAAAACGAAATGAGAGAGGGGACTGGTCAGAGACTGAGGGGCGGGGCCAAGGAAAGCATTCATTGGACGGGGGGGGATTTTGAAATCGATTAGTCATGTTGACAGTGAGGACTGTTGATCACATGATCAGCAGCAAACGCTGGTCAGTGCGTGACCTTTAACCCCAGGGCCTCACCGGACAGGTCACTGCTCTCGATGCGCCTCAGGTCCATGTCAACCCAGAAGAGTTTTCCCAGCTCGTTATCGATGGCCAGAGCGGCCGGTTTGCCCAGATTACTGAAGAACAGGACCTCGCGCTCTGTCCCGTCCAGAGCGGCACGCTCGATCTTCGGAGACCGCTCCTGCAGATTCGTGAAGTACATGTACCTGTAGAGAAACGCCCACAACGCTTCTGTTACAGGTGTGTTTAAATATGCAAATGATCCATTATCTTAAGCAAATATGCACTTATTTGCATACATCTCCGGTTCTAAATTCTTGTCTGATTTTGTTGTCATATTAAAGGTTTCTCCAGAGGAGATTTTGGATTTCTCTTTTTAATCACTCCATGAACATCACGCAAGCTGTTAAACACCTAAGGAGCTCAAAGTGATCAGTGCATGGAAACACAGGTCTTGTTGTAACCTCACCCTCTCTCCGGATTGACCACGATGGCGCGGGGTTTGTCGTGTTCCCCACGCAGCACCACACCGACCCGCGATCCGTCCGTGTGCGTCACGTTGATGACGTTGGTCACTTCGCTGGTCCAGTAGATGAAGCGGCTGTAGACGTCGATGCTGAGGTCGTAGGGCTGCAGGCCGAGGTTTGGGCCGCCCACGGCGCCGGACACCACCGTCACGCTCTGACGAGGAACCGGACAGCGCTCAGATGAGTCTATATATTCTGTTTATTCACTCTTTGTTCACCTGCTGTCTGTTTAGAATAATTTCCTTCCCGACCTAACCCGCTAAATTTAGATCTGTAATGTACAAATGTAGTCTGCACAAAAAATTTATTTATTTTATTCGTCTTGACAAGTAAATTTATATATTATGTCTTGTTTTCTGAAAAAAAAAAAAATCAAATTGTTAGTTTTTGCTTAAAACAAGCAAAAATATCTGCCAGTGGGGTAAGAAAACTAATCTCAATTCAAAGGCTAAACAAGATTATTTTTCTTGCCCCGTTGGCAGAAAATAATTTTTTTACAGTGTACTTATCTTAATTTAACGTGTGAAATTTATATTAGTGTAGTTGTTTTTAATGTGGTATTTTTTTGTTAAAACCACAGGCAAACATTCCTCTTGAATGCTTCTTAAAAGACACAGAATAAAAATATTTGGCATCTAAATGTTTTTGTTTACTTTAATGGAA
>JAUZSZ010042883.1:0-18302 GCA_034780575.1 Labeobarbus marequensis
AGTTAAGGTCTCCGTTGATGATGTGTTTCTCCCTTTCAAGCGGGGAAATTGTGCAAAATGAAAGAAACGGCTTGACAGTGAAAAACCGGGATACCATTAGGAACTGGAAACCTGTGACACTCAAATAGAGAAGTTGAAAGAAGAGAAAATATCTCAAAGAATTTTATTTCATCCTGACCTGATGTCAAAATGGCAGTTAAGGCAGTAGGGAAGTCGCTCGAACAGCTTAAAGCAGAAAGAACAGTGGAAAAAAGGGCATTCACACGTCTAATCAATACTATATCAAGAACCTTTAGAGAGATGACGGAGGAGGATCTTCGGAGTAGTTTAAATAAAATCACTAAACAAGGAGAGAAAGTCTTGGAAGTAAATGACGATCTTGAAGCAGGCGTGATTGCAGAATTAGAGGCAGGGCTGGACGCAGACGAGTCAGCTGTGTTATCAGAACAGCAAAGAGATGACCTCGCGAAAACTACAAGCGAATGTGAGTTAAAACTAAATGAGACTAAAGATCTTCTTCAAGAAACTCTATGGGTCAGATATGGAGATATGGAATTGTCCACAGCACTGCAGGTTGCTGAAGCTGAGAGTGAACGACTTGCGGCAATAGTTCCAGATGGCAGTCATGAAGCATACGACTTCATGCTCACTCATCTTCAAAATTTGACAAAGATTGCGAAAGATCTGTACAGCAAATGGAAATGGTGTATTCCAGCAGGAGAGGAGAAAAACTTCTGCCAGTGGCTGAGAAGACTTGAACTCAGTGTTACCAGGTTGGTGTCAAGGAAAGCTGACTTTATTCGGGCAAGGAGAGAGGAGGAGAAAGAGAGAATAACACCTTCACCAGTGACCCCTAGTTATCCTGTGGCAACAATTAAGTTAAAACCCACAGCTCTTCCAAAGTTCACTGGTAACAAACGAGACTTTCACAGGTGGAAGAAGGACTGGGAAGCACTCCAGAAGCAGGGTGAACCCACTGGTTCCAAGGAGGTCAAAAAGGTTCAGCTACTGGACAGTCTTGATGAAAAGATTGTAAGAGAACTCCGCCTCTCCACTTACAATACTGCAGATGACATTTTTCGTGTCTTGGAAAACCGCTATGGTAACGTAACGGCAATTGCAATTGAAATAGTGGAAGACTTGCAAAAGATTCCTGCTATCAGAAGTCACCAACCACGGAAAATAGTTGAATTAATTCAAGAGGTAGAGAAGGCACTCGGAGATTTGAGTGACCTTGGAAATACTGGTGCCATTAAGAACCCGCTGGTAACAAAGTCAATTGAAGGAAAGCTTCCCGAGAGTCTTAAGAAGGAATGGCTCATTCACATCTCTGACCACCAGAGTGCTGTGACACCAGACAACCGGTTTGACATTCTTTTGACATTCCTCAAAAAGCAAGAGAGCATCTATGAGCAGCTTGAACAGTTAAGACTTGAGGAACCAAACAAAAAGGAGGTAAGAACCGAACCGAGATGGGCAAGAACTAAGTCCACAAAATCAAGCAGTGACCAAGCAGGGTGTGTAGTCTGCGGCGATACTAAACATAGAAGGAAGCTCTACTTTTGCAAACAGTTCCGTGCATCAAAACTAACAGACAAGAAGGCTGCAGTAAGAACGCTGGGAGCTTGTAAAAAGTGTCTCGAGGTCCATGGAGAGCATTCATTCTGCAAACCCAACTACCTATGCAAAAGCCAAGTCTGTGAGGATGAGAGTGTTCCTGAGCATCACTATTATTTATGCCCAAATGTTAAAAGAGAGGAAAGCAGTGCAGGCCAGAAAAAGAGCAGGCTTTATTCAAAGGGAGACATGAGTGTGAAGGACTACACTAAAGATCAAGAGGAGTTCCTTAGTAGGCTTCCACCAGACTTGGCACAGCAATGCCGAAATGTTTTCTCAAATACTACAGCAAGAGGGTTCAGTGTAACCAAAGAAGAGCCAAGTTTACTAGCACAAAATGGGCTGCTAGAGTTGCCTGTAATCATGATGCTTCTCAATGTAACAGCCAATGCTGGACAGAAAATCGGGACATTAATCGACTTAGCATCCGACACTAATTACATAACTCACAGTGCTGCAAACCGTTTGAACCTAAAAGGGGAAAAGATCACTCTTGTCATCCATGGAGTCGGGGGCATGAAGGTTCGGATAAAGACCAAGCGGTATCTTCTGAAAATCAGGGTAAGCACCACCCAGGGAGCTTTCAGGTCACACCAAATGGCTTGCTATGGATTGGAAAGCATTGCTGAGATCAACAAAGCAGTGTCACCTTAACGACTGAAAAAGTTCTTTCCAGACATACCTCTTACCGAACTTGTGAGGCCAAAAGTAGTCGATCTGCTTATAAGCCATCGGGAAGGACAGTTGGCTCCACAGAGGATCAGAATAGTTGGAGACCTTGTGCTGTGGGATGGACCACTGGGGAAGACGATCGGTGGAACTCATCCTGAGCTTTTCGAAGACGTAACTGTATCGGCCCATCGGTCCAAAACTCACTTTGCAAGATCGATGAGATTGGCAGCTGTCAAATATGAGGAAGTACTAGAATACCGCCTGCCAAACAAGCCATTAGCTAGATTTCACGAATCAAGCGTCTCGACCAGCGGCCGAGACTTTCTGGAGTGGTGGAAGTGGGATTCCATCGGGGCAGCATGTGAGCCGAAGTGCGGAGGTTGCCGCTGCGGAAATTGCCAGCCAGGTGGCAAAGAAATGTCTCTTGCTGAGGAGAGGGAGCTTGAAATAGTAAAAGAAGGTCTCACATATGTCATGGAGGACAAGCACAGCAAGGAACCACATTGGCACGCTAAATATCCTTGGATAGAGGACCCAGTTTTCCTGCCAAACAATAAAAGTGCAGTTGAGGCTACATTCCTGAGGACGGAGAAACAACTGGCCAAAGATCCTGAACAGAAGGCTGCCTATAGAGCTCAAGTGAAGGACATGCTTGACAGGCGGGCTGCAGTAAAGTTATCAAAAAGCGAAATCGCTAACTGGGATGGACCTGTGTGGTACATTAGTCATCTCATCGCTCCTAACCCTCACTCAGTCACGACACCAGTGAGACTTGTGTGGAATAGCAGCCAGAGATTCAGAGGTGTCAGCATGAATGACTTGCTATTGAAAGGCCCAGATGTTCTCAACCAAATACGCGCCGTCTTACTAAGATTCAGAAGTGGAGTGTACGCCGCATTGGGAGACATCAAGAAAATGTACAATTCGGTTTGGCTGGAGGACCGTGAAGTACACCTGCACAGATTCCTTTGGCGAGACTCTGAGGATGAGGTACTAGGAGAATATGCGATTACAAGGGTCAATATGGGAGACAAGCCAGCAGGGTGCATCGCTCAGCTGGCAATGCGTGAAACTGCCAATTTGCCATCATTTGCTCACCTTGAGGAAGAGCGCAGGGTGCTCCAGCATGATAGTTACGTTGACGACATTCTTACATCCCACAACGACCTTCACCAGCTGAAATCCATTGTAGCTAACGTAGAATTGATCCTAAAAGCTGGAGGATTTTATCTTAAGCCATGGGTCTTCTCAGGGCAAAGTGGGAGGGGAGAGTCTGAAGACAAACTCTCCAAAACAGAGGATAAGTTCATGGTTCTACCAAACCAAATGCATGATGACGACAACAAGGCACTTGGCCTGGGCTATTCCGTGGAAGAAGACATGCTCTATGTAATGACGTCAGTCAATTTTTCAAAGAGGAAAAGGAAAATGCGACTTGGTCAAAACCTCGTACAAGAGCAGGTTAGAGCCCAAACACCAAACCCACTTACGAGAAGAGAGTTATTGAGTCAGGTGTCGGGATTGTACGATCCAATAGGGATAGTGACTCCAACCAAGCAAAAGGGGGCGATTCTGGTTCGCAAAGCTTTTCAAGAGGCAAAGAAAAGAGGGGTTCCAGTAAATGAAACTTGGGATGTAGCCCTTTCAGATGAACTCAGAGAGGAGGCAATCAGGCTCTTTGAGGAATATGTCCAACTTGGCCAAATTAAGTTCACAAGAGCCATAACAACCCCAGCATCCAACGATAAGCCCTGGGCGATTACCTTTTCGGATGGAAGCGAAAATGCTTATGGTGCTGTATTGTACCTTAGATGGCACGCAAACCAAGGCTCAATCATCAGGCTTGTAGAGTCCAAAGCTAAACTAACTCCCTTAGACCAAAAAGGAGATGTCATCAAGGCAGAGGTTTGTGGAGCAGTGTTCGCCTCACGTCTGAGAAGGTACTTCGAGAAGCATAGCCGAATCCAAGTAGAGAAATGGTACCACCTGGTTGATAGTCAAACAGTCCTCGGTGCTATACAGAGAGAAAGCTATGGCTACAAAACATTCTTTGCTAATAGAATCGGGGAGATCCAAGGAGTCACAAAAGCGCAAGAGTGGTGGTGGATACCAGGGCTTCAAAACATTGCCGATGTGATAACCCGGGGGGCCAGCCCTCAAACCCTTGATGAAAAGTCAGAGTGGCAGAATGGTCCAAGTTTCCTGAGTTCGCCAGTAGACGAATGGCCAATAAAGTCAGCTAGAGATCTAGCAGGCACTGCTCGAGAAAGCATCAGGGAGCTTCAAAAGAAGGCATCTGCAGCTGTGTTGACAGGGTCTGAAGCAAAGCAGAAAGAGCTGACCGGGGAGTCAAAGCAAGTTGGGAATCTCAACCAAGTTGAAGCAGAACCAAGGAGACCACCGGTAGGTTCGGTTGTTCAGAACTTGTGTGATATAAAGCGGTTCAGTAATCTGTCTCGACTGGTTAAAACAATAGCGTGGGTTTGGAGAGCTGCAAGAAAGTTCCTCGGGAAAAATCGAACTTTGAATAGCCCAAAGTGGGAGGCAGTTTGTTCAACAGGAACCATCTCAGTGAGGGAAAGAGAAGATGCTCTACGAGACATTTTTCTTGCTGCGCAAGAAGGAATAACCCTTCCAAACACCACTAGAGACAGGCTGGTATTCTATAAAGATCAACACTCTGGCTTACTAGTCTGCGGTGGCAGGGTACAGGTCTTTGAAGATGATCAAGTTGGCGTTCCAATCCTTCCTTATGATGCCTGGGTGTCCACACTACTGGCCCGAGAATCACACGAAGAAAGCCACGGAGGTTTGGCAGAAACTGTACTTCGAATGCGGAGGAAAGCCTGGGTCATAAGAGGGAGAAGAACAGCCCAAAAAGTTATCAACAACTGCATTCAGTGTAGGAAGATCAGAGCAAAGAAGTGTCAACAAGTTATGGGTGATTTACCACCAGAAAGAACGCAACCAACTGCACCTTTCGAGTTCACTACAGTAGATCTCTTTGGACCCTACCATGTGAAAGATGACGTTAAGAAAAGAACTTCGCTGAAGGTCTGGGGTGTTGTCTTTTGCTGCATGTCAAGCAGAGCAATCCACACAGAGCTGGTTAACACCCAGTCGACCGAAGGTTTCTTAATGGCCTTTCAAAGATTTGCTGCAATTAGGGGCTATCCCAAAAAGATTTATTCAGATCCGGGTACTAATTTCATTGGAGCAAGACCTGTTTTGCAGGAGCTGTATGAATTCCTGGACAGAGTTGATAAGTCTGCTCTGGAGGAAACCGCAACAAAAAATGGAACGGAATGGATCTGGAAAATCCATCCGGCCGATTCTCCTCATAGAAATGGAGCTGCAGAGGCTGCTGTGCGCATTGTCAAAAGGGCACTCCAAAATTGTGGAGGTGAGTCTGCTCTCACTTATAGCGAATTTCAAACAGCTCTTCAAATAGCAGCTAATCTTGCTAACGAACGACCAATTGATGCCAGGGCGCAATCTCGAGAAGACTGCATTCAGTATGTAACGCCTAACACGCTGCTGCTTGGGCGAGCATCCCAAAGTGGTGATATCAAGTCATTCGACTTCTGCAGTTACCCTTTTAAACGACTCCAGGCAATGCAGCTAGTGGTAGATAATTTTTGGAGACGTTGGAGCCAGCTTGCAGGTCCCAATTTATTCTTAAGGAACAAGTGGCATACCGCACACAGGAATGTTGCATTTGGAGACATTGTCTGGATCGCGGATCAAAATGCGCTCAGGGGGCAGTTCAAACTTGGCAGAGTAATCAGTGTCAATACAGACAACAAGGGTGTCGTAAGAGATGTTGATGTCCGGACATTCCCAAGTTACCCTGTACCAGTTACAAAGCCCTTGAAAGCAAAGGCAAATTATCCGGAGTCTAAATCTGCAGGGAGAAGATCCCGAGTACCGTTCTTCACAGAGACGTCAGACGGCTCGTCGTCCTCCTTCCAGTTGAAGACCAAGTAAATGAGTAATTTATTTAAACATCCATCGGTCTGAAATCAAGTGTCACAAAAAAGTCTGCCTTAAATGTATTGCGATTTCCTCTTGTAGCCAAGGAAAATCGAGTGGGAGGTGTTAAGTCAAACTAAAATAAATGGGGAAAAATAATATCAATAATTCGTCAGCCAATCAGAGCGAGAGGCGGAAATAAAGGAAGCAAATGAATCAACGTTTCATGAGACGAAGCGGACGGGACTTCTCCGTTGAAACCGAAAGCTAACGCAACTTCCCTGCTGAAATCCAAGGCTGGACAAAAGGAAAGTGCACAAACGATCAAACCATCATCATATCCCGGAGTGGCAGCCGGTGAGAACTTTAATTTCGATTTAGCAAACAAATGGATGTGACTGTTGTAGCCGCAGATGCCGAGGGAGTTCATGACGCAGCAAAAATATCTATGCTCGGCACGGAGAGATTCCGTGGCCATACTGTGGTTATCTGGTTATTGTTTAGCTATTTCAAGTCAAATGTGGTTCAGTGTAGTGAATATAAGTGTCTAAGTTACGTGTTTATTGATTTGCACATCTTTTATTGTGTTTGCAATCACTGATAGGATGGCGATAATATGTTGATTTATCTCTGAAGTTTGTGTGTGGCTAAGCTGATCGTTAAGATCATATACATGCCTTGAAACTGAATATTCAAGTAAAATTTCTAAACTGCAGCAGATTGCACTCTAAAAAGTGTACTTTAGTAGTAAATAATACAGTTGAACATACTGTATGTTAAAAGTAGATATAAAGAATCAGAATGACAAACAGTGGTTGTTTAACAAGTTTATTTGTAATTTATTTACGTGTGTTATGGTTGTTTCTGTTTGAAGGTTTTTCACCTTTCTGCTACAACTCATGTCAATTTCATCATAATTGATGCAAAATAAAAGAAGAGTGGAATCCAGTTAAGGTCTCCGTTGATGATGTGTTTCTCCCTTTCAAGCGGGGAAATTGTGCAAAATGAAAGAAACGGCTTGACACTCACAATTCGACACAATGACAACTGACACAAATATCCGGATCTTCGCATTAACAACAATTACACACGGTTATAATAGGCAAAAATTGTAAAATAATTTGGGACCGACCTAGCAGATTTATTGCGCAGCAGCTCTCTCACTCAGAAAGACGATCAGGATAACGGTCATATTTTCAAACTTAAAATGGCGTGTACAGTTTGATTGGCCAGTTTCATGAATGACAGACAGATTAACCAATCATGATCAAAGCAAATAAGGTTAAATAACCAATAGGAATTGTTTCAGCGTGGTAAGACAGCGCAATGTGTTTAGTTTTATTGTTGTTGATAATATTTATACCAGAAGGTTTCATGATAAAAATGTAAAATAATAAAATAATATTAATGATTTTCATGATTTAAAAGTCAGAAATTATTTATTCTGTACATACATTAAGTGATTCAACATATAGGTCTTGTAAAAAAAAATCAAAGTTGATTTGTAAGTGTTTTTATTACCCTTTTTCAATAATTTAGCATTAAACATTTTTTCAACATAGTTTCAACATTGAAACAACAACTGTCATTATTTCAATCATATTTCAACGTTGAAGGTCGGTCATGTGCCGGCTGGGTTGAATATGAATAACAGCCTAGAGCATATTTATATTAGGTTAATGCTAGAGTGTGGGATCCACATTAAAATAAATATTCACCAGCAGGGCTCATCTAGACTCATTCTTCCCACTGGTCGCACTTGTGCAACTTTCTCAGTTGGTCGCACGAGCACAAAATTTGGTACATAATTTTATTTATTTATTTGACACGATCAATGCATGCTGATGAACTTTTATCATAGTTTATAGTTATATGGTAACGAAAGTGTTCAACATTCAACCTGTTCCCTATCAGTCAGTCACGTTCGACGTAACGTCAGTGTGACTGACTAATCGGATCTCGCCCGAGAGCTCAATCACCTTCGAGTGTTAACAAAACAAGCCAATGACAGTTGGCATGCGTGTTTTGCCACGCGCACCCCGCCCCGCAGCGCTGATATAAAAGGAGAGTGCGTGCAAACTCACATCAGCTTTTCGCTTCGGATCCGAGCCGTCAGCGCAAATCTCAGAGAGTGTTTTCAGACGGCAAGTCTCAGCGCTGGTGTCACGGCACATCAGCGGGGGTTGCCGATCATGTGCTGCTGCTTCTCTCATGGCGTACTGCAGCCTATCAAACTGCGGTCACGCCGCAACCTCCCCTGGGCACTACAGCGCTTCTCTAAAAAAGTTTTTTTCTAAAAAGTGCAATATCTAAAAGAGCTCCACGAGCGACGGGGGTCTATTTAAAGATGGCTTCCTGCTCATGTGTTTCTGGATGTGGTCGTTTCCTGGCTTCATCTGATGGTCACAATCGCTGTTTCTCGTGCTTGGGCTTTCAGCACGCTTGAAGCAGTGCTCGTGGATGACTCATGTTCTCATTGCGGGAACATGACCATCGCGATGCTCTGCTCCAGATACCTCCTCATCAAATGGGGGGGTATCCCCCTTGCCATGCCCCTTTCTAGTTTCTCTGGTTCTCGGAGAGCTACTTCGGCTCATGGTCAGGGTGTCTTGAGGATCACAGTGAGAGCTTCCCCGTCAAGTTCGTCTTCGCGGGCTTCTCACTCCTCCAGCGCATCACGCCATCTGGTGTTCCCGGATGAGTTTGCAGGGTCCTTGGACAGGGCGGGGCCCTGATCGCTGCATCGGAGGGCGAGCTAGTTTCTGGAGATGACGATTCAGCTGCACTGCCTCCGTCAGGAAGAGTGGCGTTGCCCGAGTCAGATCCAGAACTGACTGCTATGCTTTCCCGGGCCGCTGAGAGCGTCGGGCTGCACTGGAGGCCGCCTCCTTCTCCCGAACGCTCAAGGCTGGACGATTGGTTCCTGGGGGCGCAAGCCAAGCGTCGGCAACCGCCTCTGGTTCCATTCTTCCCGGAGGTGCATGAGGAGGTGACTAGGTCTTGGAGGGCACCCTTTTCTGCCCGAAACGGGCTTAGTGCCTCCTCCGTCCTCACCACCCTCAACGGTGGGGCGGCCCAAGGGTATGTGGAGATCCCCCCCAGTTGAGCACGCTATTGCTATGCAGCTCTGCCCGCAAAGCGCCACCGCCTGGAGGGGAAATCCACGCCTTCCGTCCAGAGCCTGTAAGTTCTTGTCTGCTCTAATGACCAAGGCTTACAGTGCTGCTGGACAGGCCGCTTCTGCCTTGCACGCCATGGCCCTCCTGCAAGTCCAACAGGCCAAGGCATTAAAGCAGTTGCACGAGGGTGGTGCTGACCCAGATGTGTTGCAGGAACTGCGCATAGCGACAGACCTCGCCCTAGGGGCCAGCCTATCTCCCAGGCCAGCCTATTTGGCGAAGCAGTGGGGGGCTTTGCCCAACAGTTCTCCACCTCACAGAAGCAGACAGAGGCGTTTCGACACATCCTGCCCTGGCGGTCTGCTGCTGTCTCCACCCCACCACCGGCAGGAAAGCGGCGCAGCCCACCTCCGCCCCTGCCAAGCCCGTGAAGCGCCAGGGCAGGCGGCGTCTCTGAGATGGGCAACCCGGAGTTTCTGGATCCTGCTCTTCAGGAGATGGTGACCGCACCACTCCTTCCCCCGGAGGAGGGCCGGGTGGAGAATTTTTTGTTTCCTTTTGTTCTGTAACCTAAAACCTCAAAAAAAGAGCAGTTTCCTTTTTCTCTGTGTCCCAAGAGGGCAAGGATGGCAGTGCACGAGACACAGTCTCGACACTCTCGTCCCCAGGGTCTTGTCCGAGGACGCGATGCCTTCTCCCGCACCCCCTTCCCAGTCGTGGAGCCAGGTAAGTGTCGCACCGTGCACTCAGACCCCACTTCGGGACACACTGCCTTCCGAGTTGGGTCCCTGTGCTCCACTTCGCTGCCCCACTGCGGGGTACATCGGTGGTTCCCCTAGTTCGGTTCCTGGGGGCCTGGCTAGCACTCCCCAGGCCGTCTCGCTGGCTCATGAGAACCATCAGATTCGGCTATGCGATTCAGTTCACCCCGCATCCTCCCAAATTCAGGGGCGTTCGGTTCACCTCTGTGTCAAACAAAGATGCTCCTGTCTTGCATGCAGAAATTGCAGTCCTGCTGGCGAAGGACACGTTAGAGCCGGTCCCTCCAGCCAAGTTGAAGTCAGGGTTCTACAGCCCCTACTTCATCGTACCCAAGAAAGGCAGTGGGTTACGACCAATCTTGGACCTGCGTGTTCTGAACCGGGCCCTTCACAAGCTCCCGTTCAGGATGTTGACGCAGAAACGCATCTTTCAATCCGTCCGTCCTTTCGATTGGTTTGCAGCAATCGACCTGAAGGACGCCTACTTTCATGTCTCGATCCTCCCTCGACACAGACCGTTTCTCCGCTTTACGTTCGAAGGGCGAGCAAATCAGTACAAGGTCCTCCCCTTCGGGCTATCCCTGTTGTCTAGTGTCTTCACCAAGGTCATGGAGGCAGCCCTTGTTCCATTAAGGGAAGCAGGCATTCGCGTTCTCAACTACCTCAACAACTGGCTCATACTGAGCCAGTCTCGAGCACAGTTGTGCGAACACAGGGACCTGGTTCTCAGCCACCTGAGCCGGTTGGGGCTTCGGGTCAACTGGGAAAAGAGCAAAAGAGTTGGACTCGGGCAACCTTACAGCACGTCTCTCAGTAGAGTGTGCTCAGTCAATACTGAACTGCCTGGAATCTTTCCAGTGCAAGAGGGTGGTTCCACTGAAACAGTTTCAGAAGCTCCTGGGGCATATGGCGTCTGCAGCCACTGTCACGCCGCTCGGATTGCTTCATATGAGACCGCTTCAGCGTTGGCTTCACGACCAGGTCCCGAGATGTGCATGGTGACGCGGTACGTACCGGGTCTCAGTCACCCCGTCCTGCCGTCAGACCTTCAGCCCGTGGTCGGATCTTGCTTTTCTTTGGGCAGGAGTTCCCCTAGTGCAAGTGTCCAGGCATGTTGTTGTATCAACAGATTCCTCTGCCATGGGCTGGGGTGCCATGTGCAATGGGCGTGCAGCTGCGGGGCTCTGGACAGGGCCCCGACTGCAGTGGCACATCAATTGCCTCGAGTTGCTAGCAGTATGGCTTGCTCTGCGCCGCTTCAAAACGCTACTACACGACAAGCGTGTACTGGTCCGTACGGACAACACTGCGACCCTTGCGTACATCAACCCCCAAGGCAGTCTACGCTCCCGTCGCATGTCGCAACTCACCTGCCATCTCAAACTTTGAAGTCAGAAGCATCTGAGGTCGCTTCGCGCAGTTCATATCCCAGGCGAGCTCATTCGTGCAGCCGACGAGCTCTCACGTCAGCCTGCCCTTCCGGGAGAATGGCGACTCCACCCTGAGACGGTCCAGCTGATTTGGAGACGCTTCGGGGACGCTCAGGTAGACCTGTTTGCCTCCCCAGACACATCCCACTGCCAGCTGTTTTACTCCCCCAGTGAGCCTTCTGGCATAGACACTGTGCAAAGTTAGGGAGGATGAGGAGCAGGTCCTCTTAGTAGCCACCATATTGGCCCAATCGGACTTGGTTCCCAGAACTAATGCTCCTCAAGACATCCCCTCCTTGGCAAGTTCCTCTGAGGAGGGATCTCCTTTCTCAGAGAGGGGGCACCCTTTGGCACCTGTATCCAGACTTGTGGAATCTCCACGTGTGGTCCCTGGATTGGACGTGGAGGTTCTAGGTGGGCTACATCCTGCGGTGGTAAACGCCATCACTTCGGCTAGGGCCCCGTCTACAAGACACACTTACAGGCTGAAGTGGATCCTGTTCGTCAGTTGGTGTTCTTCCCACCGGGAAGACCCCTGGAGATGCCCGATTGCGGTTGTGCTCTCTTTCCTGCAAGATGGGTCTCCCTCCACCCTCAAAGTGTATGTTGCCGCTATTACCGCATATCATGATCCAGTAGACGGCAAGTCTGTGGGGAAGAACGACTTGGTCATCAGGTTCCTCAGAGGGGCGAGGAGGTTAAATCCTCAGTGCCCTCATCTGGTACCCTCTTGGGATCTCCCCTCGGTCTTGGTGGCCTTGAAGGAGGAGCGATTTTTCCTTCAGTCCGCCTGTGCATTTCTGACCCAAACAGCAAATGCAGTCTAAATCTCTGCGATGTTCTCGTTAAATATGCAATTTCTGAAATGTTACAATGAATTTATTTCTAAAATGTTATGATATTGAAAGCCTGAAACGATCACAGCAGTATATAGCACAGCTATATAGCACAGCTGATAGCACAGCAGGCTATCAGTCATCAGCAACATGGTAAACATGCATGCCAGTATGCATATGTTTAATATGAAGCATCTGTAACGGTCACGTCTGTAACGCATTATTATGGTTGATAAGAGCAAATAATGGAGATGAGCTGTTGATCATAATTAGCATGGCCATAAGTTGGCTTTGTACAGAAAGTTTCAAGTTAATTGCATTAATAATTATTATATGAAAGAAACGTAATATTTAAAACGTTACGGACGTGACACAGCGCTGCAGCGTCCTGACCTCATAAATCTAGCCCTAAATCCCAAAATCATCGCTGTTTAGACTGAGTGTATTTACTTTTCAGACAAGCCTCCATCTTTCTACAAAGTGCTTACTGTTGACATAAATTAAAAAATGGGCAGTCTTTGATATCTAATTTGAAAACATGAAATACAGTCGAATGAAAATGTATTTTTCCTATAGGTCCACCCCTCATATGTGGTGGATAAACATAGCGATTTCCTTCAAATTTATATTAAAGCACGTTAATGCAGTAAAATACAGACCTAAATGCACAACTTAAACAGGGTTTTGCTCTTTTGGTAAAAAATTAATTTTTTCATGGTAAGGTTGACATTTGCATGGAATTGATCATGTGTTTTTTGAACAGTAAAGTATGTCAACATATACTGTTACACCAAATACACAAAATAATGATCTTTAAAAAAGCATCATATGACCCCTTTAAGAATGCCCTGTGTCAAGGACCAGTTTTGTGTTGTCTTGATTTTGAAAGACGCTTTATACTGCAAACTGATGCCTCAGATGTTGAAGTAGGAGCGGTACTGCTCCAGGGGATGCAAGAAGATCACCATCCTGTAGCTTATATCAGTCGCAAGTTGTTCCCCAGAGAAGTTTGATACTCCACGGTTGAAAAAGAATGTTTGGCCTTGAAATGGGTCCTTGATACACTTAAGTATTATCTGCTTGTACGTGAGTTTGTGCTAGAGACTGACCATAAAGCACTACAGTGGGTGGACCGTATGAAATATTCAAATGCTAGAATTACTCGCTGGTATCCGTCCATCCAGCCCTATCGATTCTCCATTCAGCATGTCCCAGGTCGAGATAATGTGATGCCAGAAAGTGAAACATGAAGTGTGGGGTGTGGGGGGGGTGACAGGCCAGTTTGGTTTATGTATTTAATTAAATTTGTTATAGCAAAGAAGACACAATAACATTGTATTGGTTTAATAGACTTTATTTAAACTTTGGTTTGGAGTTAAGTGTGCGCACTCTTTAACGAATAGTTTGTTTATTCTTACCATTTCTTTGCTTGTCTGTTGTGGCCGAGTCCCGCAGGCTGGTGCAGCATCAAAAGGGGTTCGAGCAGAAACTTCGGACAAGTATATACAGTTCCAGCTAATGATTGGGCCACAACCATTCGTGTTTCTACTAAGGGGGGACTCCAAGGACTGTTTCTCCTCTTTGTATGTGTATATATAAGAATTAAAATTATAAAGTGAAGTACTTAGTGTTATGTGTTGTTTGAAGTGTTACTTGTGTGTATATTTGATGTTTTCATAATTGTTTATTTTGTGAAATGGCCATTAAATGTATGTGTTTTCCCCTTTTTTGTTAATTGGTGTTGGCCACCAATGTATAAGTTTGTTAGTTGTGTCTCTAGTCAGTTAATGTTTTTTGCGAGAACAGGTCCAGGAGTCCTTAGACCTCTGTATTTTTTTTTTAAGAGGCAAATGCAGTGACCCAAGTTTATTGTATATGTATATGTTTTTTTTCTTTTTCTTTTTCTTTCTTTATATTTTGGTTTATTTCATTTAGATTAACATTTGCGTCACTTTTGTAACCTTATTTTGTGGTATGTTGTCTTTAGCAAGCATTTAGCTAAACTAACCACCCTTTACACACACGTTGTTACAGTAGCTCAAAGTCCAGTGGCAATAAAGATACTAAAAAATTAAACGTTTACAAACATTTACAAATGATGAATAGTCTCAACTTTTGGGTACTGCAAAAACAAGAATAAACTATTTCTTAATATGTGAAAATATGGTGAATTGTGGTCATTTGGGACACTTTTTGCCATCAAAATGACTGCTCATGAAGGTACTAATGATTAGTAAATGTTTATAAACATTTACAACTGATGAATAGTTTCCACTTTAGATTGGGTACTGCAAAAATATAAACAAATAATTTATAAATGATTTAAGATGTGAAAATAGTAGACGTCTACACAACAAAGACCAAATATATGACTTTTACAGATTGTGATTATTGATGAATATATTAGCATGAATAGTTTGTGAACTGCTTAAAATATATTAATATTAAGCTATATTTTCACAACATTTGTAAATGTAAAAATGAACATTAGCTAATATGTGAACTTAAGTTTAATGGCATTTGCAAGCATTCAAAAGTACATTAACAAGCTTGTAATTATTAATGTTTTTTTAAAATCATTTGTAGATTTTTAAAATGCAATGAAAGTTTGATTACATTTGTAAACATTAACTAATGATCCGTTAAGCATTTGTTAATGATTTTTTTATGAAGCTTTTAATCATTGTAAACCACCTGTCAATATCTTCTGAAGATTTAAAAAAAAAAAAAAAAAAATGCATGATCATATGGATTGAAAGTTTAATGACATACGTAAGCATTTCAATTTATATTAAATCATGACCTGTTAATCATTAGGTAATGTTTAATAAGGTAATTAGTTAACATTAACAAACACATTATCTCTTATTTCTAAATATGTGAATATATATTAAATAAACATTATTTAATGTTTGTTAATGATTTATTAATGAAAGTTATTATAAAGTGTTTCCGCCGCCTTTTGCTTGGTCCCTCAAAGGCTGTTTGCAGCTATATTTTTTGTTCTTTCTTTCAATGATTCTGCTTGTTGTCATCGTTAGCTTTCTTCAAAAATGCTGAATCATCACACAGTTATATTTATGGACATCTCAGGTTAGACTTCATGACGTTTACCTTTAAGTAAGAAGGTATTTTTCAGTGGTCTGAATATCTGTATTTTTAAGGAAATGTAGTAGTTTTATAAAACAAATGTGAACTCATTGTTAAATTTTACTGCATCCTTGACATCTTCCAATTTTATTTTAGGACATGAAAATCATGACAATTGCCTGTAGTGTAGTAATATGTGACCCTGGACCACAAAATAAGGGTCATAAGGGTCAGTTTTTTTAAAATTCAAGCTGAATAAATAATCTTTCCATTGATGTACGGTTTGTTATGATAGGACAATATCTGGAATTTGAGGGTGCTAAAAGAAAAAATCAAAATGTTGAGAATTTTTACAAAATATCTTCATGGATCTTTAGTTAATATCCTAATGATTTTTGGCGTAAAAGTAGAATGGATAATTTTGACCCATACAATGCTACAAATATACCTGTGCTACTTGTGACTGGTTTTGTGCTCTAGCTTCACATATAATATATTATATTATATTAATAAGGAAAATGCCTGCTTTTTTTCAGTAACTCACACAATCAGTTAAATAATTGACAATCATTTAAATTTGGTGCAAATGTATGTATTTTTTATGGCCATTCACACTTCTAAAGAACAATACGAAATAATAGGATATAACTGTTCAGTGTTTACATATTTATATTCAGAGTAATTACTTCCTAGTATTTAATAAACAGATTTATAACTATTGAAGACTGAGAGCATATGGGTATTATATTACTCTAAGGCTCAGTGGATTTCCGCTGTGTGTAATCAGCTTGAAAGCCATGACTATGCAGGACTGCAGGTTTATTTAAGATCATGTGATATCCTGGAAAAAAGAGCCGCAATCTGACGTCATTGTAACCTTCCCATCCACTCTGATTGGATTGCTTTCATCCTGCATAATGATGTACCGTACTTTATAAATAGTCAATGCAGTGACAAAAGAATATAGCAAAGAAATTCAAGGAAACAAGACACAACTGTGATCCAGAAAACTTCAGCTCGCTGTTTGGAAGTCAGCTCCCTAAGGTTTGGCTTTTTTACGTTTACATTTATTCACGTACCACATGCTTTAATCAAAACCCAACGACACATTTTTAGTTCCTATACCGGAAATGTTAATTTTGTCAGAACATTGTTAAAAGGTTCTCTTTCACTATTCAGAATATTTGTTGTTGTTTTAGGTTGTGGATAATCACGCAGGTTATTAGGCTGTTAATAGACATTCTAAAACATGTGACATGGCTTATTAAGATGATGAAGGAATAAATTAACAGGTTGTGCTATTTTAATAATGCTGCGCTGTCCAGATTAGGATGCTGAATTGCACAAATCATTTTCCTCCCTTTGAAAGTAGCTATTTAGATGCATTAATAACAAAGCAGATGCAGAGGCAGACTTATTAACCTAGCTGAATAAAAGCCTGTTAAAACAAGCATCTGCAGAATGATTTCAAAATCCGGACATTTTCAGAGACAGAAGATATTCTGCATACAGATATTTGAGATTTGCTGCTCAAGAAGCATTTCTGATTATTATCAATATCTCTTAATATCAGTTATCAAAAGTTAGAGCAAACTGTTTATTTTGTTTAAAATAAATGCTGTACATTAAAAAAAAAACAATTATTCATCAGAATCCTGAAAAATATGAAGCTGCAGAACTGTTTATTTATATTATTTATGTTTTAACGCCATATCAGCAACAATGGCTATATTCATGGCAATATTAACAATATAATTTCAATACATCATTTACAAAAATATAGCATTTTCTTAAGAAACAATAATTATACAAAAACATACAAGAAACAACAATAGTACTAATAAAAATCATATAGAGTCTTTCAATTTAATCAATTATAAAAATTCAAACATTCTTCCAAAAAATGTCCAATTTTAAATGATATTAGACAAAGATTTTATTCAGAAAATATACTAAAAGACATGTTTTACACTCTTACACAGGTCACAAACTGGTGTCTCTTCTCCTTTCAATAAATATGAATAAGCGAGTCTTGAATGTCCAATTCGACATCTAAACAACCTGATCATATCTATTTTCAAAACAGTAATTACTTCTTTCATTTACTACTGGATTCGCCTCTTATAGTTTGTTGTATATGCATCCATTCCATTCACCATTTATTATTAATGTACAGATTCAAAATAGGTTTTACATCAGATAGCACCACAACTGTTTTCAACATTGATAAAAATCAGAAATGTTTCTCGAGCAGTAAATCAGTATATTACAATGATTTCTTAAAGATGATGTGACACTGAAGACTGGAGTAATGATACTGAAAATACAGATTTGAACACAGAAATAAATGACTTATCTAAATATATAAAAAATAGAAAACAGTCATTTTAAATTATATTAGGTAGACAAGAGAGATTTTACTATTTCATAAGTTTGGGGTTGGTATGGTACTGTATGTTTGAGATTTCACTTGCAATGACAAGAATATGGCGATATGATCAAACAATGATCTGACGATAAGCACAACAAACACTACATGCAAGTACGGAGTTGTGATTGACTACGTTTACATGGACATCAGTAATCTAATTATTTACCTTATTCTTAATAAGACAATAATATGATTAAGGTGTTTACATGAGTTGCTTTTAGAATAATCCTTTCATGTTCCTGTTTTATATGTTATAGTACATAGATCGATTAATGGCATGCGTCATTACGTCACCACCAGTGTTGTGCAAGTTACTTCCAAACTGTAATACATTATAGATTACTTATTACTGTTATTTAAAAGTAATTCCTTAC